>BLKR01003348.1:0-149361 GCA_011170035.1 Teleogryllus occipitalis
GAGAGGGATCGAGAGAGATGGTGGGAGAGATGGAGAGATATGTTACGAAAAATGGTGAGAGATATGGAGAGATGGATGGACGGAGATAGAGGGAGAGAAAAGAAGTGAAAGAAAAGGAGATAGATGAAGAGCGATTTTTGCATTAAAGTTTATGTTAATGTTTGCAGTTTTTGTTAATGTTTGCAAGCGCATCCAGCGACACAATCGATTTTTAAGGGATATATTTACCAGGCGAGAAGTAATTTTGATTTTGTAAATTCAAGTTTAGCTTGAATTGTTGGGCGTTGTGTGTTGCAGGTGCAGGGAGGGGCAGAAGCGCAGCGGTCGGGAGAGCAGGAGGCCCCCGCCGCCGCCGCCGCGCCCGCGCACCCGGCGCTCGCCACCAGCCCCGCGGTCCCCGCCGCCGCCGCCGGGGCTGCGTCCGAGCTGCCCGTCGCGCAGGCAGAGGTCGGCGGCCGGGCGCCCACGCCCCCTCGCCGCCCGCGCTCGCGCCCCCGCCCATCCGCGTCAGCGGACGAGGCTCCGGCCGCCGCGGTGGTCCCCGCCGCCACCACCGCCGCAGCGGCTGAGGCGAACGTCCTTGACGTGGAGGAGAGCGGCCCGGCGCCCACGCGCCCTCACCGCCCGCGCCGCGCGCCCCCAGCGCCGCGACCATCCACCTCCGCCGCGTCAGCGGACGAGGCTCCGGCCGCCGCGGTGGTCCCCGCCGCCACCACCGCCGCAGCGGCTGAGGCGAACGTCCTTGACGTGGAGGAGAGCGGCCCGGGGCCCACGCGCCCTCGCCGCCCGCGCCGCGCGCCCCCAGCGCCGCGACCATCCACCTCCGCCGCGTCAGCGGACGAGGCTCCGGCCGCCGCGGTGGTCCCCGCCGCCACCACCGCCGCAACAACCGGCGCTCGCCCTCGCAGTCCTAGAGGGCTGTCCAGGTCCGACACATTAATTAACATCCACACCCACCAGGAGATGGCAATCCCCGCCACTGCCTCCTTAGACAACATCACTCCCCGACCACGGAGGGTGCGTTTCGAAGAGGAAGGAGTCGAGCAGGAGGAGGTCCAGCCGCCCCACCCTCCTCCCTCCTCCTCAACTCTCCACACCGCTCCTCCAAGGCCGAGAGTGAGATTCCACGACGAAGAAGAAGAGCACGAGCAACCTCCTCCCTCGCGCTCCGCTCTCCTCCTCACCCTCCGACGGAGGAGGGAGCGTACTGACGACGACGAGGAAGAGCAGGAGCAAGTCCCGCCGCCTGGACCTCCTCCATCGCACTCCGCCCTGCTACTCGCCGCATTCGGACTCAACTCCGCCCTCGCAGCCGAGGACCTCCTGCGGCGCCGTGCAGCGAGGGCCCGCGCGCAGGCGCAGAGAGAAAGAGAGCGAGCGCAAGAGCAGAACGAGGGCGCCGCCCCGCCGCTGCCCCAGCTGCCAGGCGATCCGATCGCCCGGCGAGGGCCTTTCCGCGCGCGTCTGCCGCCCGGCGGCCCCCCGCAGCCGCCCCGCCCGCCCTAAGCGTAGGTGCTCCTCACATCACCACTCACTCACATCACCCGCCCCGCCCACCCTAAGCGTAGGTGCTCCTTACATCACCATTCACTCACATCACTCGCCTCGCTCGCCCTAAGCGTCGGTGCTTCTCACATCACCACTCACTCACATCACCCGCCCCGTCCACCCTAAGCGTAAGTGCTTTCCAGACAACACTACTGCTCTCCGGAAATCCTCTCTCGTCCCTTTCTCCTCAGCCCTTTACTCAGCCCTAAGTGCCTCCCCAGCTACATCATCACTGTGCTCACACGCTGTCAGAAAACCTTCCCCTCAGTCCATACCTCAGCCCCACACCGTGCGGTTTGGTTTGCGTGAGAATACTCCGCGCTCTTAACATTACACAACACACATTGCTTTGTGGAAATAAAAAGAAACAACAATAGCCGCGCTTAAGGATATTTCTTTGCAGATGACAGACTTCTTTCTCACTGCCACCGCCTCCGCGGCCGCCGCCGCCTTCACCGCCGCCTCCTCCGCGGCCACCGCCAGCTCCTCCTCTACCGCCGCCTTCACTGCCGTTTCCGTTGCTACCGTCGCCCCCGCCCCCACAAAAATCCCCGAATCATCGGGGGTTTGGGCGGGGGCGGCGATTAAGTCGGAAGTGATAAGGTAATATTCTCTCAATTGTATCTGTAAGCTTATTTCGGAAATTTGAGGAACAACAATTCTTCCCGATTTATTGTTTTCTCTTCTGAAAACATCCCGTAGGACACAGAAGTACACTGTGAAATTAAGGCAAGCTTCAGCTACAAAACTATCAGGACGATTTTTCAGCCCACAAATTTTTATTGCTAATTTTTTTCCCATACATAGTTTCCCCCAATGCATTAGGGCATATTTTTATTCAACACTTTATTATCAGGGCATTATAACTACCCACAAACTTTTGGTATTAAGCTACAAAGGCTGTGGCTAAAAAAAATGGTTTGCAAGCCTTGAGTGAAGGTTCTTTGCAGGACCCGATTCAGTCTTGTGGGGTCTAGTCACAATATTATGTGTTTCTTATAAATGGAAAGAGCTTCCAAATAATATGCTACTTTCAGAGGAACCTTCTTACCATACAAACCGTCTCAGGTTAATAAATTATTGAACACAAAATAGCCGACGTAAACATTGAAATCTTGCCTAATTGTCAAACTGGTGGTGCTTCAACAGAAAGTACTCTCTCGCATTAGTAATGATTGGGCAGTTATAATGAGGAAATTTCTGCCCATTTCTCTTATCTCAACCAACACTTATAAAATTCGATAACAATCATAGTGTACCAGAGACGAAAACATGATTTATTTAAATTAATAAACCGATACAAATTAATGAAATGAAACTAATTCAAACTGCGTGCTATCACCAAGAAACCCTCCCTCAAATTTAAGAATTTGTTTAGAAAATTCTAGCAACAGAAATGGGTTTAAAAATAAAATTTCTCAGCTTATTCGAAACTACGTATATTTTCCAAGAAATGTAATGACCTCATCTAGAGATCAGTTTTGTGTGTAAACACCTCTCTTATCTTCTGTAATTCTTCTCTTTATCTATCTGTAAATTTTAGAAGAAAATTTTGGTAATTTTCAAAAATATAGAGTGTTTGCCGAAATGGGACATTTTGGAACCGTAGTTTGCTCTTTTTTACGGAAAATTAAAGAAAAAGCTTTGAGCTGTTGTTTAAAAAATATGTTTAAAAAAAGATTACTGGAAGCCAAATTGCGCAAAAACGTAAGATTTGTTAAAATTGTAAATGCCTATATGTAAATATTCAACTTTGTATAACAGGTTTCGTAAATAAAAATGTGTATATAACATTGTGATTGTAGAAAGTCACCAAAATATCTTAAATAGTCTGTGTTGTTCGAAAATTAAATACTTAAAAATTTAGACATGCACAATTTTATAAAGGTTTTGTGTTATACCTGAGAAAAAACTGCTGAAGTTTTTAGAGAAATATTGAAATTTTTTTCAGGCGTCGTGTTCATTGAACTCTGCAAGGCGAGTTCCGTCGCCAGAGCCAGCGACCACTTGCGCCCGTCAACCTGGAGAGCGCGTTCTTCAGGGCTTTTCCGGAGCCCCCACCCGCGCCCGGCACCGCCACGAGGCCAGGGGGCAGAGGAGGGCAGCGTTGCCGCCACGACCACTGTCCCGCCTCTGCGTGGAAAAAGGGAACCTCCCATCTTGTGGTGGATATACACCATAAAATTCTCATTGCCTCAATACTACCATACAAATGACACCGGTTTCTGAACTTTATTTAGTTACATTATGATGTAATAAAATAAAATAACTTATCATGCTCAAATGAGTATAGTGACTCGGTATATTCCTTATTTTGATGAATTGAAATAAAACCTGCAAGTTTGTAATAATGCCGTGAAATTAACATCAGCACCTCATATATCACTTTTACGTATCACGTTTGTTAGAGACTTAGATGTTTGTTGGGTAGAAGACCTTTTAGTAGAAATAACTTTTAGAAGGAACACAGGCTGCTTACATCTTCGACAGGTTCTTTTTTACTGTCTTACACTAACGTAAGAGAAAATATTGTAATCGTGAAAACCCGGCCGGAAAACCGTTAACCGGAAAACGGCGAAGTTTCGTCATAAAAACTCTTTTGCCGGACCCAGGTACCGAAAAATTGGATAAATGCAGTTGGTAAATATAGAAAAAAATTTCTTTCACGTGGTGAAGTCAGAACGCATGTTTTGTCGCATCTTTCATACTACAAAATAGATTGACGGCAAAAGTCTGTCTGTTTCAACCACAATAGGACTATTCTACATATTGTTTTTAAAATTTCAGATCTAATTGAGGTATAAACATATACTTAAGTTTCCGTATATCATTTTCAACAAAAATTCACCAATGGGGGTGTCCTGTAATTAATGGAATATTTTACCATTAAATCTGGATTCCGTATTATTGAATAAGCATTTAACAATTATAATGTACACCTCATGAGTTATACCTGTGTCTGGTATTAGTTTATGATACTGGATTGTAGTTTCTAAAATCAAGTGGTGTATTATGATTGGAAACAGGGTCGTGACTTCCAAAGAAGAACGTATTTGGGTAGTTTGAATGGCAACATTGACAATTTATTGTCATAGTTAAAAACTATTTTCAATATATTTAGAATCTAATTCCAATATTGGATTCAGAATTATTTTCAAATATGTACATAACTATATTGTCCTAGTGGTTGATATATTCGAAATCATTGGGAAACCATTTCGTGTACTTTAACGAAACCATATGCATGGGATATTTGTCCTATTGTGGGGTATACAGAGTAATAGAACTTTTTGTCAATATATCCGTAGTCTCTCCAATGTTTACTGATATCTTGAATTCATTTAATAAATTGACTAATCTTAGTTTGTTATAACGATAGATACTATTTGTTTGGACCAGAAATTTGAGCAAGAACTTTATTGATATGTTCTGTTTTGTCTATGGCAATGTATCTACCTCCTGATTTTATTTAAAGTAATTTAGAACACTGTGCAACTGCATGGTCTACCTCCTTTTTTACATAATTGTTGCATAATTACAATACTTAGGTTCGAAAACTGTTTACTAAATCTTAGCTCAAGTATAAATTTCAGAACACTTTCTTTTAATGTAATTCTATTACCTAAAAAAGAAGTACCTAATTTATGTATGTCTCACGTTACATTTCTCTGTACTGGAAAGAGTAAACTTTCTATACTCTAAAATCCTTGATAGTTTTCAAGGTAACATCTTTCCACACCCACATTTAAGGAAATGGAAATTATGACCAAATTAAACGTATAATCAAAAATTGCATGTTCATCTCCAATTTGAACAATTTATATCTACAAGATATTGTACCGAAATATATTTTTAAATATGACCGACCTTCACGATACATCAATACAACAAATCACCAATTCTCAGGACCTGGACTCTATAATATTTCCATACGGAAATCATTGGACAAATTGAATAAGAATGTTTTGTAATTCAGCTAAAATTACTAAACAAAAAAAATTAAAAGTTTCTATGTTGAACGAATATGTTGAAATGTATTGATTGTTTGTCTACATGAACAGTAAAATTGAAGACAGAACTAGGAATTATACTGTATTATTACATCAGTGCATAAGTGACTTAGCTGTCTCTGTTCTCGGTTGTTCTCGGTTCACATATCACGTAAGCTTCTTCCTCACATAACTTAAGCGCCCAGTTCATTTTGTTTAAGGTCTTGTCTCGCTTCCTTCAGCGAATACCATTTTATTACAAAACACCTCTTACTATTAAAACATTGATTTGTCTAAAACACAGCCAAAAAACGTCCCCTCTCACACTTGGTTTTCATGTCCTCTAGCTTTTTCAAAGCCCCCTTGTCTCTAATTTTCACATCCTCCTATAGTTCCACTTAAGTTCACAGGGTTTACATAAAATGTCCACACGTGTTTCATCCACATGTAATATATTACAATATAAATATCTGTCCCTTATCGACCTATGAAAGAGTAGAAACTTAGCAGAGATAAATAGTCCGCATGGGATTCGATTAGCATCATTACCGATGAGAGTACGATTAGTGTAATTACTGTTTGCAAGAACTGAAATTGGCACTTCTGCAATATAAATGGGAAGGTTTATGGCTGATGTTCTGTGAGGAGAGTTTGGTAGTTCCTGTGCAAATATTGCACCAAAAATGAAGTGAGAAAAAATGTGAACATATTGGATGTGATTTTGCAAGGTTATGTTATCGTTGTTTCAAGGGTATGTTTATGCTGTTAACAGCATAGTAATAAAAATCTACAATAAAGAGTATGGATGTGTAAAATGTGACCTACATAACGCACAAGTAAATAATTTCGTAGATGCGCGACAGATGGCAGCACAAATTAAAAGATAATGTTTTGACCGAATAGATTTATGGCGGTAAAGAAATGATTAAAAAAAATTCGCCGAGGAGAGATTTTGAGAATAAATTTCACAGAACTAATTAAGTAATTCAAATTTTTACAGATGTTCGAAGTTGTTAACTGAAAATGGTAAGAATATTCTGAGTTTTACTTCCTGGCGTGATGATAAAGGTTTTCAATTATTCGCGTCCTGTTTACGCAGTGGTAACATTGTGCTCTGATCCTGCCAAGCGAGATTGAAGTTAGTGTGTGTCAAATAGTCAGTAAACTGTGCATTACGTACGGAGTGTTAAAAAACCTTGTTCTACGAGTGTGAGTGTGTTTCACCAAGTGCATGATCAGCCGGGGCAGCGGCTGCTCTGCCAAAGGATGGAGTCGTCGGACACCACGGCTCCTTTAACCCCATTTTCGTCACCGCAGGTATATACGCCCCACCAAAGCATGAAAACTTACGCAAATGCCCCGTCGACAGAAACCTTACCCACTAAGGATCAGGCCATAATTATAGACGCACAAGAAGGTGTTACTATTAAAGACTATATTAACAGTCTATCAAGTATTATAGATGCCAGTGAAATCAGGTTCATATCACGAATTGCTAATAATAGAGTCTGTGTATTTCTAAGTTCTAAAACTATTGCAATAATCACAACAGTCACAAAGTTATTAAAATTAAAATCTATGGACTGAAGTTGAGACCTCTAGTAACAAAGGCCAAAATGAGTATTATTTCTAATGTTTGTCCCATCATTCCCCATTCAGTCATAGAAGATGTGTTCACAAAAAGCAATATCAAATTGGCATATAAAATCTCATTTGTAAAAGCTGGTGTACCTGGACCGGGTTCCCATATCATGAGTTTCCGCAGGCAGGTGTATGTTTCTCCTGATGATGTGGGTTTACTAATTAAATCTACTACTGTTTTATGATGGTTTATCGTATCGAATATTCTTTACAACTGATGACGTCTTGCTTTGTCACCAAACAGGGCACTTAACTGGACAATGTCCTTCACCCAACACCTCTAACCATAATAAAAATACCAACCCAACCAGTGTCCCTACAGAATCCAACCACACTTGAAATATTTCCTGTGAAGTACCAGAATCTTCAATTAATGAAAAAAACACTGAAGTAGATACCCAAAATCAGCTTGTAACCATGGAAAAGAATGGTAATATTGGCTCTACTATACCTAAAAGAACTCTTTCATCAGACTTCATCACAGATTGAACAAGAAAATAAAAAACTGGTTAATCCTAACATGGAATCAGGAAAACATCCTAAGAAGAAAAAAATGATGCAAGAAGTAATTGAAGAAAGCATCATTAAAGAAATGTCTACAACTAAATCACTTGAAGATCTTATTTACCCATTGAAGGAAAAAATTGAGACTAACAGTAGTGATTTTCCCCTTACCTACAACCAACTGAAATATTTTATAGATATGGCATTTGGATCTAATAATCCAAGTTTAATAGCTAAAGACTTCACAAATGATATTCAAACTATTATTAAAATGAAGACAGTTACCTATCCCTTACTTACTGAAATAACTATCAAAAAAATAGATTCACAAGAATAATAAATAAATTAAAAAGTTCACAAGTACAGGAAGAAGAAACTGACACAGAAATGTCTGAATAAACCCTCTCAATGAAAATTACACTATGGAACTGTAATGCAAGATTACTCTACTTGAAATTGTTAATAAAAACACTAAACGAGAGATTTTGTGCCTTCAGGAAACCAACTTCAAAGAAAATCACTTTGGAAAACTATCTGGCTATAAGTCATCTATTCGAAATAGAAATAGTACGCAAATATCCAGTGGAGGAGTAGCAAATTATGTAAAGAATGATTGTTTTATGCAGGAAATTCCTCTACAAACTGCCCTAGAAGCCATTGCGGTCAAGGTTAAAATTAATACTCATATAACTGTTTGCAATATTTATATTCCCAACAGTCAAAATTTTGACATCTATGAACTAGATAATATTCTTACGTAGCTAACTAAACCGTATGTAATAGTGGGTTATTTCAATAGTCATAGCAAATTGTGGGGTTCTACCGAATTTGTCAGAAAAGGGAAAGTAATTGAAGAGTGGCTGGATAACTACAACAACCTAATCTTATTAAACACTGGCTTGCCTACACATTTTAATATAAGTAATGGTACAGATAGTGCTATTGATCTAAGCCTTGCTTCTAATGATATTGCAGTAAGAATTCTACAAACTCAAACCTATATGACAGTGATCAATACCCCATTAACATTCATATTCCATCTAATGAACCAGTTTCTGAACTTAGGTACTGGCCTAAATGGATTGTACATGAAGCAAATTGGCAAAAGTTTCAAGAGAGTATTAGTTCCAATGTTGACAGGCTCATAAACCTGACAATCTAAACCCACAAGATATAAATAATTTATTAAGGGCCGGTTGTATGATGTAGAGATATCTCCAGGAATAGTTATCTCTAGAATTGCTTTTTCCGAGAAGAAACAGCTCGTCCAGTTGTACGACTTAATTTTATTCCGGGGATAACTATCCCGTGTTTATCCGAAGAGGCGTCTGTGAAAGAAAAAGTTGGTACGCCATTCGACAGTGTTTTGTTGAAATACATATTCTTTGCTTCTCACGTTTTGCTCATTTCTGCCTTGTTTCCGCCAATTTCGAATTGCCGTGTTTCCTTGTAAACGTGTGCGCGTTGCGTTTGTGCGTCTTGGTGGAATTGTGCGATTATGTGAGTTGAAAGTTTCGATTTGAAACCTTGAAGTTCCGCCTTGAAATTACAATAGTTTCGAAGCAATTAAAGATATTAACCACTGAAACGAAAATTATTTGGACTTTGTTTTAATAAATTAACATAACACAAGTACCACACAAATTCGTCTGTGTGCAAAAGTGTCATACAAATCACATATTTTTTAATAAACCTGTTTTGAAAAATGAGCTATTGCATGTTGGGTTGAAAAATTGATATTTGAACCTTTTTTTCTAACTTGTCACATGAACAATACATTTCACTTTAAACAATGATTGTTACACTGCTTTTAGTTAATCAACCACACATTGAACTAAAAATAAAAAAAATGAAAAGCAGAGAGAGATCCTCTGGTACATAACAATGTCTACTATCAACACATTATATAGTACAGTCATTCGAACTTTGCTAAAATGAGATTATAAAATGTCACATTTTCATTTTTGCTACTATCATTTGGTGGTTGATATCTATCTTTATATTTTAAAAAAATAAGGTATTCTCCCATGGCTTCGTTTAGAGCTTCTACTGAATAGATTGTTGTATTTTTCCTTTTAAATGAAAGAATATGATCCTTAGATGTGTTATCAGATATTGTTTGTGTTGATTTACCAACATTTACGGTGTAAATTAATTAATTAAATCATTCTTTAATAGTACGCTTATCAATAGTCAATTGTTTTCTTTCAAAGGGTGGCAGTTTCAAAATCGATTTACATAAGTCCATAAATGTGAGTCCATGCTGCTTGATGTTTTGTTTTGATTGTTGGGATTTGTTTACAATTCGTCAAGATTTTGTTTCAGCGTAATAATTGCATTGTGGTGTTGACAGTTTGCATGTATTTGCTTCTGTGGTGTATTTTGTAGATAACATTCGCACAGTGGGTTTTGCTGGGTTTTACTTTAGTGAAGTTGTTTACAGGTTATGTCGAATTCCGAATCGTTGTCCACGCGCCCCAAAAGACGCAAACGTACATGAACTGGACGCAGGGAAAGAGAAAGTCAGCGTAGGTGTCGTGATAGTGAGGTCATTTCGTTTTCTATTGGGTCATTGTCTATGAAATGTCAGTTTTGTTCTGCTTTGTACTTTCCATGTGAGGGAAATTCTGCAAACGATTTACTCTATGTTGCTTAAATGGGAAAATAAGTATACCTTCGAGCAATATGCCAGAAGAAAATCAATCAATTTATAGGAGATGACACATCAAAAAACTTTAGAAATAATATCCTTCAGTATAATAGTGCTATATCTTTTGTGCCGATATTGCATTGTCACCTGGTCATGGGCCATACATGTTCAAAATTGTGGGAACTCGTCACAGAATATCTTCATTATACCCTCAAGATCCAAACAATGCAATATATTGTGAACATTAGTCTGTGTACAGTATTTTATATTTATCTCACCGTCAAATTATGACGGGTTCTCACTAGTTTAATTTATTAAAATTATTGAGCAATACTTCATAACAAAGTAGAAAAAATCTTATATAAAAAATACAAAATATCTTATATGAAAAATATGCCGATAGAAAGTATAACACAGTAAAAATAATTTTGTTTATGAATCATCATTTCATGAAAAACATTAATTCTTTTATTATACTGCAGCAAGTGGAATTGGAGCGAACAATTTATCCCAATTACTCTCAGAAAATGATTCTATTATAGTGCACTAGGCAGCTAATCAAAAAATATCACTTATTTATATAAACAATCTACAAATATAAAATGTATATTTACCTCTTTGTCTGATTATTCAAACCAATTCCTTCACAAGATCCAAAACCCTCAGCACTGTGGATTTGGATTGACGAAATCTCGTTAAAAACTCATCATCGTATTCGTTCAATAATTCGGGCCTGGAACGAAACCTTCGTTTTCGCGAAGACAAATACACCGGAACATCGCTATCCGGAAACTCCATTGCTACATATTGCTATATAGCTGTACACAGTACACGCGTTCTCACTGCTGCTTCTATTTTTGAGGTTATTTCACGTTATTCACTATCTCCGCAAAATAGTGGAATAGTTTATTGTCAGTTTATTCCGTGAATAAGCACTATTCTCCCTTCGTACAACCGGCTTTCCCTTATCCATGGAATAAAATTTATCTCGGCTTTATTCCGAATTCGTACAACTGGGCCTAAGTGATATAACCAATTTAATTTCAACAGCAGCTAATGTCTCTATCCCCTAAACAACAAGAAAAATAACAAAGCACCAAGTGCCATTGTGGAATGCAGAATGAACTACAGTTATTAAAAATAAAAAGAGAACCTTTAGAAAATTCAAGGTAAACAACACATTAGAAAATGAAATAGCATATAGAAAAGCAAGAGCCTTAGCAACACTCACCTTAAAATCTACTATAATACAATCCTGGCAAAAATTCACATCCATCATTACCCATCAAACCTCAACAACTGAACTTTGCCAAAAAGTTGGTCAATCAGTGGAAAAAGTTGGCTAGTACACCCAATACCTTCATGGATAAAAGGGAAATCAACACTCTGGACCTCTAGCTATTAGTAATATTTTTGCTAACAACTTTGCGGACAACTCAAGTAATAAAAACTATGACTCAAATTTCCTGTCTGTAATAGCTCCAATTATCAACTCAAATCAAGAACATATCAGACTGACTCTAAGAGATAATGAAGAACAGCATAACCAAGAGTTCTTAATGAGCGAACTCACAGTTGTACTAGACAAAAGTAAAAATTCAGCCCCAGGCCCTGATAGAATTCCGAATAGTTTCCTAAAAAACATGCCTAAAGTTGCTCATGAATACCTTCTCCAATTGTATAATTTTATTTGGAACACTCAATCCTTTCCCAACCAATGGAGAGAAGCAATTGTTGAACCAATACCCAAAACCAACAAAGATCACACCCATCCTACTAACTTTCGCCCAATCTCCCTAACTTGTAATATATGCAAATTACTCGAAAAAATGGTCTGCAACTGGCTGATATGGATATTAGAAAGCAATAAACAGATATCACCGCAACAAAGTGCCTTCAGAGCATTTAGATCTACCAATGACCACCTAGTCAATAATGACACCGATATTAATGGTGCTCTGGTTTTGAAGCAACGTGTGATGGCTGTCTCACTGGATATCGAAAAGGCGTATGAAATGGTATATAAAGACAGGCTGATAACATTCTGTCAAACTTGCAAATTAAAGGTAACATCTTAGCATTTATCATAAACTTTCTAAAACACAGATATATTAGAGTCAGAATACAAGTCACAACATCGCAACCCACAGATTTGGCAAATGGTCTCCCACTGGGATCAGTTCTTAGCGTATTACTCTTCATAATCGCCATCAATGAAGTAAACCTGGTAGTCCAACACCCTGTAAAAATATACCTTTATGCCGACGATATCACTCAGCTCTGCAGAGGAAAAAACTTCAGACAACTGGGAATATCATCCAAGAAACATTAAATAAAATCAATAATTGGTCAATTAACTCGGGATTCACAATTTCGAAAACAAAATCGGAATTTATAGTGTTTTCAAGAAGACGCAAAGATTAGAATGAAGGAATTCAACTTATACTTGGAACCTTTCAACTCAAAAGAACAAGTGTCTGTAAAATTCTTGGTATGCTTTTTGATTCTACTCACTCATGGAAAGAACAGGTAGCTTCTCTCAAGTTTGAATATTAAAGGGACTAAATGTAATAAAAATGTTGTCGTCCATCAAGGGGGGTGCACAATCTGAATGTCTAGTCAAAATATACCAAGAATTCATTCAGGCCAAGTTGGATTACGGTGCAGTAGTATATAACTCAGCATCCAAGAGAATACTGAAAATGTTAAACCCAATAATAAGAAGCGCATGTCGCCTAAGCCTTGGCGCTTTTAGAACCAGTCCAGCTAATAGCTTATCAGTGGAAACAGGGCAAATACCATTAGTCCTATGACGTAAAGTTCTCTGTCTAAATTGTGCTTACTCAACTTTAACTGTCCCTCCAAATCCTACATATACAAATATTTTCAATCACCTAAAACATCTCTTTATGAAGCCAACCTCAATCCCCACTACCACTGAGAGAAGATTCCTAAGTACCTGAAGGAACTTAATATTGTCCAACCAGTCACGTTACCTAGATGTATGCCTCCCATCCCGCCCTGGTGAGATTATAATGTAGTAACAAATATGACCTTAGCAAACAGTCCTCACCTTACTTCTGGTCCCAATGCTAATTTCAAAAATTTAATAACAAGTTTACAACAAGATTATGTCAACTCTTACCATGTATATAGAGATGGTTCTAAAAATGATGGAAAAGCTGGTTGTGCATTTTATGTTCAGTCTCCCAACGTAGTCGAATCGCAACGTCTCCCAGATTATTTTTCCATTTGTTCATGCGAAGCATGGGCAGTCTTTAAAGCCATCGTATTCAGCCTCAAGCAAACAAATTACTTGCCCATTGCAATATTCACTGACTCAATGACAGTCCTTAAAGCCATATAAATTAAACATACAGGTAACCCCATCATACAAAAAATCCAAGAACGTATATTTATTCAAGGTGAAAAAGGGATAAAAATCGAATTTATTTGGATCCTATCCCATAGGGCAATCGCTGGCAATGCGAAAGCTGATAAATATGCAAAAATATAAAAAAAACATCAATTCTAAGTTTTGATTCCGAAATTCGTGGCACTACAAAAGACATTAAAAAGCTCTTCTGGACATCCTGCTTCAAATATTGGAACTCACAATGGAAATTAAAATCATCAAAATTACATCTAGTTAGGAACATAGTACTGGAACCAGCCCTGCCGAAAATGTGCCTTAAAAGAAGGGAACAAGTTATCATCACTAGATTATGGATCGGTCATTTTAATTTGAAATATTGATATATATTCAAAAACTGCGACCCAGAACCGTGCCCTAAATGTGGTGAAATAATATCTACACAACACCTTATCTTAGAATGCCCCGCTACAGCAAAAGAAAGAAACCTACTGAAACTAGAAACTAACTTACATAAATTGTTCAGCACTGCAGACGGGTGTGCTAAAGTACTGAAGTCGCTGGACATTGTTAACTTCAGTCAGGTAAAATAATATAAAATTTGATGTTATTAATTTTGAGTAACAATCTGATGTAATGCAATCATGAAGAAAAATATGTGTTATAGTGTTGTAAATTGTTATGTAATTTAAACTTGAATGTGATGTATTCTTAATTTGATTGACATTGATTGTGTACACTTAATGAATTGTGGACACTAAATGTTAGAATACAAAATTGTGATAATGCATTGATGTATACTTAATTGTGATCGCTGATGACCTTTGATGTTAAAAACGACCTTAAATAAACAAATTAAAATAACTTTTTCACTTTTCCTGTCGAATATTAGATACTGCATCTGTATTTACTGAAGAAATAATCCTTTACTAAGGGGGATCGAAAAAATCATTAATCGTGGTTCTGGAAACTTTGATGTGTTTACAGATTCAAAGAGTTGACTTATTGCTCTTAATAATGTTTACAGAGATTATTTATTTTGCATAATTTAGTTAATTAGACATAAGTTAGCATGTGACTCTAATAAAAGAATTTATGTACAATTAATATGTATTCCTGCCCATAAACGTATAATGGGCCATGAAAATGCTGATCGGCATAGACGAAATTGGCTGTGAAGGGTTTCTATTTCTCTGATGACCCCTTATGATTTTTTTGACAATTTGTAGAGTAAACCTTGGTTTTTTGATTTTAAATTTCCTAGGAAGGCCATTGTAACTATCAACAGAATAAGAAGCCATCACACGTTACTGAATAGTTGTTTATACAGGAAAAATATCTTAAACGACAAAAATTGTATTTGCGGTGAATATGATAACTCGATCGAGCATGTATTTTCGAAATGTAAATTAATGGTTCTTAGCGAAAAAGTTTGTTAGAAAAAATCTATAAAATAGTTGGTTGTGGACCTCATTCCATTGTACCTCCATAGTCTTTTAAGGATAAAAATAATGTACGTACACTTCAAATAGTTGTAAATTTTATTTTAAGTATCAAACGAGAAATTTAGTCATTTATTAGAAATGTAAATGTTTTGTACGTGTATGGCAATATAAATGAAGTGTTTAAGTCTATTAGATTTACATTCATTTTTTCTAATAAGAACAAAACCGTTAGACTTTAGCTACATATGCCCCGGCACCTTCGGTGCGAACTAACCACCGTTGGTTTCACACCGGTCTTTCCCTCCGACTTGGCCACAGACACGTAGCCGCTAAGAACTGTTTTAGTTGAAGATTCGAACCGACGCAACTTGTACAACTTATACTTGTATGTACCCTTTTCCTCAGATAAAGTGGCTGGCCAAATTCTATGTTCCACACCGCGCCGAGAAACTTGGACACCCCTCGGCCTGGTGGAGGGCAGGGGGAGGGACGCGTTGACCAATCGCTAGCAGCTAGAACCACAGTTGACTGTGATTAGTGCAACATCCCAAGGGGTGGAAAGGACGTTGCCTCAGGGGGAGGGGGCTAGTTTGTTTACGTACGAGTTGGATATAAGTCATATTTCCCTACCGATGGATAGATTTTGCCTGCACGTTCGCCACGACGAAAAAATATTTCTCAGCGGCGGTTTCCGTCCAGAATTGTTGTCAATTGACCTGTAAATATTTAGCATTTTAGCAACAATTGATCAACCGTTTAGAAATCGATTTGTAACTCCAGTCGAAGTGCAATTTTCAGATGCTCATTTCAGGCACAATTTGCGGACCCTTCCCGGTCGTTCTAACGCATATTTAGAATTTGTTTATAACATTATAAATTGTTACAAAATTGTTAATTCACAATTTTCGGCTTTGGCGCATCGGGTGACCCTCCCCCATTTAGATTTGCAAAAGTTGAAAATTGTTCATAAATTTTCAATTGTTTCAAATTTTTTATTGTCACATCTGAGTGGCATTTAATTGCGATACAAAATTCCGGAATTCGATCGGTGTTATCATATTTCGTTCTCGAGATATATGTAATTGTTTATAAGAAATTAACATCTTAGAATGACCCCATTTGCTTTAACTCAACACAAGCATACTGAAAAAAACAGTTCTCGAATGTTGCGCTTTTGCTTGCTACGCTTAAAAAACACTTAGCTTATAAACAAATTATGTGGCCAATTTAATTACGCTATATCCGTCTTTTTATGGCGAGTATGAATACAACTTTTATTTTGTTTTTTAATTCTCTTTTATATGCTGCAATTTTCAAGCCGATATATTTATCAAATAAAGAGGAAACTGATTATATGCAAACTATTTTTGAATGTGCATTACGTCGAAATGAGTGTTTCTGCTTTTCTATCAAAGGGATGTTGAGCAACCGAATAGCTGTATTATTAATTTTTTTCAAAGGCTACTTTTAAAACCGTGAGTTAGAAACTATATATTTCTCTTATTTACCCATTACCATTAGACAAATATAGGGAATCATACGATTAGCTGTTTGCTGTAAACTGTATTGAATTGGATAAATGGAATGTTAAAGTTTTCAAATATAAGAAATATTTATTTTGTGTATTGAAAGATCACATGAGTAGAATCACACATCACAATATTTACATAAGTATAGAAATTTCAAAATGAACGTATATAAACTTAAAGTTAATATTTTCAATTCAATTTATTATTTAATAAGTCAGGATCATCTTTCTAAAACTGTTAATTTGATGATTTCATTGTATAATATTCAAATCAGAGCTAAAAGTATCATGTGCTAAATCTACGCATTGTTAATACATATTTTTAAACAACATTAATATATGTAATATACATTTAAAACGTTTTTTAGATTGGCGAACGTTTCAAAGAAATTTCATGAATTCCTAAATGCTTGAAAATAAATACTTGTAAAATTAAATTATTGTAGCGTGTACAAATATAACAAACTCACGTACTTAGTAAAACAAGTTGATACTACTAAAAGAAAGCAAAACAGATATTATAACAACTCAAAGAGATTTTGCGTTTGTTTACAGTTTAGTAAATATCGATGCTCTAGCATTTCCCAGTGAAAATACATAGAACGAACTTGGTGGTCAAGTGATACCTAATGTGCAATCATTGAAAACGTTTAACCATTTTAAACTATCTCTAAGAAAAATATCAAATAAACAATGTTAAAGGTCACCAGCTTAACATTGCCTTTACTATTTTAATGTTTTCAACATCCCCAAAACCTACAAAAAACGTATGTTTTACGGGTTATTGTAAAACCAATTCAACAAACATACGCATTTATTCACGTTATTATTTTAAAAACACTCAAAGATTTACGATGTTATTTGATTCATGTCTTCATCGAAGATCTGAGATTAAAAATCTGATAAGCAGAGAAAATTAAAGTAATTGTGAGTGATTGATGAAGTTGAATGATCAAACGAGAAACAATGTTTCTTCCTTCGTATAATGCTATCTTGTTTAACAGACATGTAATTACATGTAATACCTATATTTAAACATCCAAACTAATGAAAATTTTCAAAATTAAAATCATCAATAAAACGTTGATTCCTCAGCAAGGATTATATTATTAAATACTTTTTTGAGATTCATGTGCTCCTGTGTGAATAACGTAGTAAACGTGATTCGTATGATCCAGTTTCTCAGAATAATACAAAACCTGCTAGACACATACACTAAACATGATAGTTGTCAAATAGTTATTTACGACATGAGTATCATATGATATCTTATTACAATACAAAATTGAAGAATTATCAAACAAGACTCTTTAGCCGAATTTGTTAAACAATTGAATAATGTAATATAATATTACCATTTAAATATCTTAGAAAGAAAGATGCAATTTGTCAAAATTCATGTGTACCATAATTTTTGTTTAAATTTGACTCCTTATCCTGCGAAAGATATGTGACAGTACTTATGTTAACAGTTCTACTGCCATGGGTTAATTAATTAGTTTGCAGTAAGCAAATTATTATTTTTGGTTTTAAAGAAGCATGGATATACAGAGTATCGGGGAACGAAACGTCGAAAGTTTGAAAATAGCTGTTTAAACAATTTTAATCATACTTTGTCTAATAAACTACATAGATATTTTGAATGGCTGAGCTGCAATAAACACGCAAATGTTGGTTTGAAAATATGGTTTCTACGCAAAACTTTGCATTCTAGAATCATGTAAACAGACCAGAAACATGTAACATGTTTATTATTAACAATATAAATTAATGTATTAGTTCAGAAAAAAATTAACCGAGAAATAAAAAAGCAGTCGAACTGTGAAAATTGGGTGCTTTTTTATTTCTAGGTTAATTTTTCTTTCTGATCAAATGTATTCATTTATTTTGTTAATCATAAACAATTTAGATATTAATGAAGTGTTTATATGCTTCTACAACGCAAATAGTTGCCTAGAAAACATATATCCAAACCAACTTTTGAATGTTTATTGCGGCTTAGCCATTTGGAATATCCGTGTAGTTTATTAGACAAAATAAGCTTAAAATTGTCTTAACAGCTATTTTTCGAAGATTCGACATTTCTTCCCCGAATATCCTGTATATAAAAGGCTTGATTTCTGTTGGTACGCGACGGAACGGCGTTCCGGTTCTTTGGAAATAATTATGAAATTATATTATATATAAATAGCTATTGCTATTATATTAATAATTAATTTGAGGCGCGTTTCGGGGCCTAAGATTTTAAAAATAAAGGATATATGTATCATAACAACTCTTATGACGACACTGTTCTCGGTTACGTCAAGTTTTAATTTAGAGAATCAAAGTGAATGGTCTAAGTTTACTCACCTAAACAAAGTTTATCTTACTATACATACTATTTAGAAAGTGTTTTATGTTCAAAACAAGTGTTGCATCAACAGCATATATCTTCACGTATTATTCGTAATTGCTATGCAATATTCAATATGGACTATGTGAACCTGCAAAAAAGAAACAAAAAAAAAGACCTACTGCAGCAGAAAATATTTTCTACTCGTCGGGATTCGAACTCGGGTCTTTACGGAACTCAGTTATTTACGACATGAGTATCATAAGATATCCTATTACAATACGAAATTGGAGAATTATCAAACAAGACTCTTTAGACGAAATTGTTAACCAATTGAATATTGTAATATAATGTTACCATTTGAATATCATAGAAAGTAAGACGCAATTTGTCAAAATTCATGTGAACTATAATTTTTCTTTAAATTTTACTCCTTATCCTGCGAAAGATGTGTGACAGTACTTGTGTTAACAGTTCTACTGCCATGGGTTTAATTAATTAGTTTTCAGTACGCAAATTATTGTTTTTGGTTTTAAAGAAGCATGGATATACAGAGTATCGGGGAACGAAACGTCGAAAGTTTGAAAATAGCTGTTTAAACAATTTTAATCATACTTTGTCTAATAAACTACATAGATATTTTGAATGGCTGAGCTGCAATAAACACGCAAATGTTGGTTTGAAAATATGGTTTCTACGCAAACATTTGCATTCTAGAATCGTATAAACAGACCAGAAACAAGTAACATGTTTATTATTAACAATATAAATTAATGTATTCGTTCAGAAAGAAAAATTAACCTTGAAATAAAAAAGCAGTCGAAGTGTAAAAATTGGGTGCTTTTTTTTATTTCTATGTTAATTTTTCTTTCTGATCAAATGTATTCATTTACTTTGTTAATAATAAACAATTTAGATATTAATGAAGTGTTTATATACTTCTACAACGAAAATAGTTGCCTAGAAAGCATATATCCAAACCAACTTTTGAAAGCTTATAGCGGCTTAGCCATTTGGAATATCCGTGTAGTTTATTAGACAAAATAAGCTTAAAATTGTCTTAACAGCTTTTTTTTCGAAGATTCGACTTTTCCTCCCCGAATATCCTGTATATACAGGGCTTGATTTCTGTTAGTACTCGACGAAACGGCGTTCCGGTTCTTTGGAAATAATTATGAAATTATATTATATATAAATGACTATTGCTATTATATTAATTATTAATTTGAGGCGCGTTTCGGGGCCTAAGATTTTAAAAATAAAGCATTGGATATATGTATCATAATAACTCTCATGACGACAATGTTCTCAGTTACGTCAAGTTTTAATTTAGAGAATCAAAGTGAATGGTCTAAGTTTACTCACCTAAATCAAGTTTATCTTACTATACATACTATTTAGAAAGTGTTTTATGTTCAAAACAAGTGTTGATTCAACAGCATGTATTTTCACGTATTATTCGTAATTGTTACGCAATATTCAATATGGACTATGTGAACCTGCGAAAAAGAAACAAAAAAAACACCTACTGCAGCAGAAAATATTTTCTACTCGCCGGGATTCGAACTCGGGTCTTTAAAGTTAACTCGCCTGACACGGCTCCCCCTGCACCACCAGGTACACGACAAGACTACCTCCTTTTCGATGGGAAAAGAAAGTGAAACATTTGCATCTGCAGATTTAAAAATAAAGGGTGTTTAATTTACCTTAATACAAGATTTATTTTTAAAAAGAGATTTAATTAAACAAAAATCTCTAGCGTTAATATTGTTTTTTGACAATGTTAATAAGATCAGTTGGGGTTATTATTATACAGTAGAAAATTGGGGCTAATGTAATACAATTTAAGAGTTGTTATTTATTTATGTCCAAAATTAACAAGAAAATGACAAATGATAGGAAATATATTCTATTATAATGACCATATAGCAAGCACTCAGAATGTTACAATATTTGGGAGGAAAAAAATCAAAACTAAAATGCCTAATTTTTCCAGTCAAAAACTTTACCGCCGTGATATTGCGACCCACCCGTCCGACTAGCTCAGAATGGGGGTTTTCTGGGTGGACGCAAACAAAAAAAAAATTTTATAAGAAGAATGGCGGGGTTCAGGGTCGTGCAGAACGTTGTGGATTGGATGCAATTACTTAAAAAACACAAGGAGAATCACTTTTCACACACTCAAATATATTCTATAAAAGTTTTGCTGTTATTACAATTACACGAACCAATCAGAAGATAATTTAAATACACACTGATCATAAAATGCTGAAAGGAAAAAAAACACAAAACACACTAGTCACTATATACAAGGTTTCTTACTCTCTCTCTCTCTCTCTGAACATTCAATTTCAGTTACTACTTTCTTCAATCATGAGAAAGGTTTAGAAATGTTTACTTTTTACAAATTAACAAATTCTATTTAAAAATCAAGTCTGACAATTCTGAATGGATCTTGTCCGTAATAAATTACTCTCTCTCTTTCAACAAAACAATTCTGAGAATATCTGTACCTGATTACTACTTCATTTTCTAGTTTTACCAGTTATAACTGTACATTTCCAATTTTCTTTTGAAAGAAAAGGTTGATTCTTTACTCGCGTGCTAGGGGTGGAAAGAAATTGTAATTATACTTTTCTTATCGTTAAGTATGACAAATACGTCTCCCCCCTCTTTTCTACGCCAAGACTGCACCCTAAACTTTCCTTCCAATATCTAGAAACTGTTCGCTAGGCACGACCTTACGTTTTCGCTTCTCGGGTGCGACGCGAAGCTCCCAGCGGCGCGGCCTTGAAATAACCAACCTCGGTCTGAGGACGCCGTCCCCTCCACAGAACTGCTCGCTCTTCCGTCGAAGTCTCGTTGTTCACCAGCACGTGCCCACCGTCTCGTATTCAGTTGAAACTCTTTTCGTATGCTCAGATAGAATTGTATTGGCGACGAATTCTTTTAAATTGAGCACTACAGATTTACAAGAGCCACTATTACGACGATAAACGAAGTTAACGAGAGAAAAAAATAAACTGAAAATAAAAGAAACGAATTCATTGGTTAGTTCATGCCTATTCATTACTTCTCTTATCACTTCTCAAATTGCAAAATTAAAATGTTTCACTTCGTCTCTTTCTTTGAGAATACGTTTATATCAATTGTAAGGAGATAATTACCTCTTCTAGTCTTCTTGAAGAGTTTTTCATAGAATGCCTTCCTGTAGTCCGTTGCAGCACAAGTTTCCGTCTTGTGGTCGGCACGTCCGAACTGGTCCGCTGTTGTCTAGAGAAAGAACGACTTTTTCTCCGTCAACTACAGGGCTCGCCCGATCTAACGTGGCGATTTCTATTGATCTCTTTAGGTAATTGTTACCTTCTCATATCATTCCGCGTTGGCGCGCGTTCAAACAGCTGATCTCTTGTTCAGGACATTAATGTGACCCGCTTTCCGAGGCTTCGGGGGAAACGGATGGTCACAATATAAAACTTTTGAAGTTACTTCGTTATTTTTATGATACGATATTTTTGAAAATAGGTTATCATTAAGATAGAATTAATCTTTTTTCTGCGTTAAAATAATGCAATAATATTAATCGTGTCATGATATATACAGCCTCAAATTTGTGGGGCTAATATGATACAACTTAAGAGGCTAATGTGATACGGGTGTCGGGGCTATTTTGATACGCTAAAAATTAACAAGCAGACAACTGGAAGGGAATTTTTATGTTTAATATTACACCAAAGGCGCTAAAATTCCGATTTGATGTTGATAAACTATCCAAGTATTTATCTGAGAAGGAAAGAGCAGGCGACCATTCAGAAAGATTTCCTCGTTCTCCTCCCTACCCAGTACATGGTGATTCACTTATGATTATCAATTGGCGGGAGCTTCTACTGTTTCAGTGCAGTTACTGATTTTTCACTGGAATCACAAAGAAACAGGCCTACAATAGAAGCTAACACCATCCCCTCAATTCCAGACATCAACTGTTCTCCTCCAGTACTTTTGAGATAATACTGATGAAAAAATTGAAAAAAACAGTAGCCATCCAAAGAACAAGGAAGCGGTTAGACCCAATAGCAGCAATCATTACTAGTGAAGAGTGGATCATTACTAGGAAAGAGTGGAGTGTTTAATTTACATTAATTTAATATCTATTTTTAAAAAGAGATTTCATGAAACAAAAATCTCTAGCGTTAATATTTGTTTTCGACAATGTTAATAGGTATTTGTTTAAAATTCTCGAAAATTTAGATCGTTCGCCCAACATTGAACGTACGCCATCTTCAAACATCGTGTGCTTCGAGGAATACATTTACAGAAAAATTGGAGCTCTTTTTGAGAAACTTTTGTGAATATGATGGGGTTTGGTTTAAAGTACCTTCAAAATTAAAAGATTCGTTTCAAATTCCAAGATTCGTAATATTAGCCAGATCTTTCAAGGAATATCCGTTTTGGTGAAAATCATGTTTACTTTAGGCTCTAGAATTAATTACTTGCACGAAGACGGATTGACAAAGAGGATTTTTGGAAAATCACTTTTTCGGGTTCAAAAAACAAGCGTTTTGACAGTCTTGTGTATAGAAAATAAAAGAACAAGACCAACAATCCACTTTTTTCGAACTAGCTACTTACAAAACGTGTTTTCTGTGAAAATTTCGACACTTCCTCCTACAGCATTACGTCTCTCTCTTAACTCATGGAGGTAAAAAAATTCCAGCGTTACTGGGATTTGATCTCGGATCCCCGCAGTCGGTAAGTCTGACTCGACCGCACTGTGCTATGACAGATATTTCTCAACACTCTGTCCAAGCACACTTATTACGAAAAGAATAGTTACGTGATATTCATTGCACTTAGATTTTTTATTAGAGAAATGTTATACATGTGTCAAGGATATCAAATTCACAATAAGAATTCAAACGATTAAAACCCACGCAACTACATAGCTCATTTTACTAAGAAATATTTTCAACCAGAAGCCGTGGTCTTTAGAATACTCTGTGGACGTCGTTCCCGGTCTTATCTTTCGGCGACTATGGCCAAGGTTGAATTACGTCACAGATGAAAGTTGCGATAACGCTAGAGCTCAACACGGGCGCGCATGCAGACGTTCTGAAGCCAAAATCGCAATAGGGGCATATTTATACGTGATTCTTAAAGACATTAACACACTAAAATAAGCAGTGGCGCCTCAAAAACACATGCTTTATGTGAAATTTATAATGGATTCGAATGAGTATAACTATACAATTAACCGCAAAATTGTTTCTACCCGCAAAAATTATTCACCGTGGATGAGATTCAATCTTACGTGCCTAAGCTTCTCCAACAGTGCGCTTACCTGCTATACCACAGAAACTCTTATAACTTTTGTCTCTCACAAAGATGATTTTAAACTGTCATGTATCACAGATTTGGCTAAAAAAGAACGTGCGGCGTTTAGATGCTTGTGTTAACTACAGACGGACAAACAGACGTTTTGTCGTAAATAGATTTTTTAGTAACAAGGACCCACAAAACATGGATTCTGTCCACAAACGTATTGAAGTAATTAACTATAAACAGGAATAACATTTATCTACTTTTGTCGTGACCAGTGATCGAAATTTACAGGTTTTTGTCGAAAAATCGCCGTCTCTCGGAGCATGATTACAATACTTTTTCTTCCTGCGACATAATTATCAGAAAGGAAGAAAAAAATGTTTTTCATTGTTTCTATTCAACGAAAATTTTCAATCAATTCCAAAGGTGAAATAATCAGTAAATAAAAAAAATGAGATATATTACTATATGAAATGAAATACAATAAGAAAGGAACCTTGTGTTCTTAATGGGGAAGATCACCGCTATCTCCCGAGGCAAACGTGCACTACCCTTACGGGACTAACGACATAAGCTGTTGACGAGCATGGAATCACGAACGAACCAATTAACTAAAAAAAGAGCTTCTTTGTCGAAAATTCGCCGTTTTCCCGCAGCTTTACTATACTTTCTCAATACTGGGCAAGCAGTGGAGAGAAAGTAATACTGATGTAAACAAGTAGTTAATACCTATGAAGGAGAAACAACATAAATGATGTTCCATTCTGTAAATAACGTATAGAGAATTCTGGCAGACGCAATCTGGAGAGATATCACAACTTCTCCTGATGTGAATTACTAAGTACTTGAAGTTGATGTACATAAGATAGAAAGTGTATTTGTTGTATTAATGTGTTCTAAACATGTTTTAATTCTTAACACTTATAATAGTGTTAAGAATTAAAACATGTTTACAAATTACAACAAAATACTCTTTAATTTCTGAGTAGCCGATTCCATGTCACGAAATGGTAACTTATCAAGGTCGTTGTCAGGAAGCTGTGTAATTGAACACACCACACAAAATAAATTTTTCATATTTTTAAAATATTTATTTTTTGATTAAGAGATAAACGTACATACAATGCTCGTACTATTTATTTATGTACAAAATCATTCAAAAGAGTATATTAATAAATAAAATACGAAGAGCTGGAAAATGTGTGGACGTGATGATTTATTTACGCTCATATTTTGAAGCACATTAGTGCCTAGTGTAATTATTTGAGACGTTATGATCAGTTGGTCTTGGATCAACTTGAAATCGAGAGAATAATAAAGAATCTATACTCTCTTGGGAGACGAAACTACAGATGACGTGGGCGCTGTTGCTTAATTAAGATCGTGAATAGGAAATGCGTATTCCTATTTTCATCTTAAGCATTTTCATTTTTGTCTTTCTTGTCATCCTTATCCCAAATCTGTTGAAAAAAAATCATGAATTTGGATGGATTTCGGTCAGGTCAGAAAAGACATCTTGGGTGTGTATATACATATATTGAGACGAACCGGTAAACCCGGCTTGTTCGCAGTAAATTTATTTGCAAGGGACAGGTGTTCGATATCGTGAATGGGCTCGGGGTTATTAATCAGACACCATTGTTCCGTGAACAAAGTAAACATGAATTATTTATTATTCTAAACAAATCACTATTTATTACAAATATCTGTGATTGTCTTTATCCTTTTCTTTACCTCACCCAGTATCACTGTTAGTTCTTTCGATCTTACATCGATCGAGAAAATATTTACCGTTTAATACTCCCCCCTCGAGCGTCGGCGGCTTCGGGGACTCTCGGGTTGTCTCGTACTCCTTCGCTGTGCTGCCTATGCCCGCTCCACTGGGGGCCAGCCGATGCGATGCGCTGCGTTTCCGAAGCACTTTCTCCAGCGTAATCTTCCCACGGTGCCTCTGCGCCTCCCCGCTGAACTCCTTTTCAGTTCACCCAGATCTACTAGATGTCACCTTCCGCGAGCTGACAAACGCCACTAATTATTCAACGCACAGTTTTCTTGCACGTGTCTCACCATTTCACCAGGCTACTAGTCTCGTGGCGTACTCCTCTGCACACAAGTTCTCTCGATCAGTACTACCCCGGATAATAGCTGTTACTCAGGCACTACGTCCGAGTCACTAATGATGGTTATATCTAGCACAACTCGTCCGTCAATCACTTTTGGCAGCGCTCATTCGTTCGCGACACTATTCTACCTTGTTCGAACGCGGAGCAGCCCCAGGTACTTCCTTCCTTACCGGCGTCCGGCCGTACACTGAAGCCTCGCGGCGTCTTTTCTCACGCCTTCGGCCTACCGACAACACTTCGCCGCCCGTAGCTGTTTCTTGTGGCTACCGGGCGCCATCTGGCAACCGTTTTGCCGCGTACTCTTACTTGTTGTATCGCCGTTTCTTTAGGCAGAAACGCAGTGCGTTTCAATATATATAAAATTTTGAAACAATATTTAGGTAATGGAAATAATCATTTGCTTTCTGGAATATTACACAATTTCATTTAAGTTCTTTGGTACAACGTATGTATTACTTGGGGTTAATTTTTCTGAACATTTCTCAAGGCTTTGCTGTTTTATGTTGTGAGAAATGTGAGTAATAGTTATGATTCAAGTAGTAAAAGTGACATTTTTTGGCGAGTAGGAAAGGTTGCAACACGAGGCCGGAAGGCCGAGTGGTGGTTTTTTGTATTCCAGCATGATAAAGGACCTTTTTCATTTAAAGAAATTGCTCTTAAAAGGATATTTAACGGGACAGATTATGACGCGTTGGCCGATTACGGCATAAATAATTGCGTCATCAAACATTCAGCCAATTGCAGCGAGAGAATCCTAGGGAGGTAGCTGTAAACAAAACAGCTGAATGTCGATATTTCGCACACATTTGTGACTTGCACACACTCGCTTCCATACTGCTCGTTTTCAAATCATGTACTCGTGCAATAAAGCTTATCATTAGAAATTAGTTGCACCAACTAGTTTCTAATGATTTCAACTATTTTATACAGCCTTACGAACCTTCATTTTATTTTTATTCAATTACACAAATCTCTTGTACGTTAAGGTCAGTACTTGCTGACAAGGTTAAAAGAAATTATATTCTTTGTTGCACTCACAGATTTATCTGGACACTTGATCGTCATCCTTCTTTTAGCTCTAGCGCTAAAAACTGAACTTTTATCACATGCCCTGAAATCATTGCTTTAACTAGTATCAGTTTGAAAATTATCGTGACCGACCGCACACTTTTATAGGAGCCGCCGCAGAGTGACGTCAACGGAGCGTTACCGCCCCTGGCGAGAGAAGAAGGCGACCGGTGCGAGCCGGCTTGGCCTGTCCGCGCTCGGCTGTCAAGCCCGAGCAAGCGGGTAGGGACTCGCCACCGCCCCTACTCCCCAGCTAGTCGGCGGGCCGCTAGCCCTAGCGGACTATAAGAGGGCTCCGAAGCGGCGCCGGCGCCAGGGCAGATAGCGAGCGCTGGTGTTAGTGATTGTATCCTGGCGAGTGACTTGGTGAGAGAAGAGTGAAGATCAGCTACGACGACGACCTGTGCAACGAAAGTGGAACTCTCTTGTGGATATTTGATGACTCGGCTGATTTGGGGACTCCTTCTGGACTACGATAACACGGTTTCGCTTTTGGTACATTCTTCTAATGATTCGGAACTTCGGCAATTGTACCTGGTTTTGAATAAAATTTGTTTTATGAATTCTTACGTTTTGATTGGATACTACAAAAATAATATTACCGGATGCATTAGCAAAATCTTCTTGAATGTAATATTACTTAATATATACACTCTGCAAATATAAACAAAGAATTGCCTGCAAAATATTGTCCTTGATCAGCGATTCAGCTTACTTTTTTTTATTTTTTTATTTTTTATTTTCACTTCTGCATAATTTACAATCTGTTCTTGTTGGAACAATAAGTAAATGGTATCTAATAAATACATTAATGACGTGAGTTATGGTGACAATGAAATTTTCAATTAAGAAATCGGTATGGCAGATCTAAAATATTCTCTCGTTTTAATCTATATACATGTTCACTGTTGTCTAGCAGGTTCGTTGAAAGATGATTTGGATGCTCGTACAACCTCTTCTGGTAAGCTTGACTCTTCGTGGTGATAATTTCTTCTAGCGGGATGATGTCAAGGTCTCTGTATATCATATTGTTTGTCACGTACCACGGTGCGTTGCATAGTTTTCTTAATGTTTTAGCTTCGAATCGTCTTAGAATTTCCAGGTTCGACCTACTTGAGGAGCCCCACAATTCAATACCATAGGTCCATGTTGGTTTGATTACAGCCTTGTAGATCTGAACCTTGTTATACAAGGACAGCTTTGAATGTCTGTTTATTAGCCATGCCAGTTTGAGGATTTTAAGTTCTGCTTCCTTTCGCTTGGTTTTGATATGGGTTTTCCAGGTCAGGCGTTTATCCAAGTGCAGTCCAAGGTATTTGACTGTATCAGCTTCGTGGAGTTCTGTGTTGTTTAGTTTTACTTTTGGGCAGTTTTCTTTTCTTAGTGAAAAAGTTACGTGTTTTGATTTTGTTTCGTTAACTGTGACTCGCCAACGATGACTCCAATCTTCGATTTTGTTAAGATGTTCTTGAAGATGTTGTGATGCACAGGAAGGATCTTTATTTGCAGAGAGAATAGCAGTGTCGTCTGCAAAGGTGGCTATTGTAGTTCTTTCTGTAATTGGTAAGTCTGAAGTTGATAAAAGATATAATAATGGTCCAAGAATACTTCCTTGTGGCACCCCTGCAGAAATAGGTTGGAATTCTGATAGAGCGTCCTGGTATTTCACTTGAAATTGGCGTTCGCAAAGGTACGATTTGAAAAGTAAATAGTAGGAGTGTGGGAGAAGGCGTTTTATTTTAAATAAAATTCCTTCATGCCATACCTTGTCAAATGCTTGTTGAATGTCTAGAAATGCTGCAGAACAATACATCTTTTTTTCCAAGCTTTGAGAAATTGTGTTTACAATACGATGAGTCTGCTCTATTGTTGAGTGCCCTTCTCGAAAGCCGTATTGAAAGTCAGGAATCACATCTTTAATTATTGGCTTGAGACGTTGTAAGAGAAGTTTCTCAAAAACTTTTGATAGGACAGGTAGCAGACTAATCGGTCGGTACGACGTTACTTCCGTGGCAGTCTTTCCTGGTTTCAAGATCGCTATTATTTGTGCATATTTCCATTGACAAGGATAATGACTAGTTCGAAGTATTGCGTTGAATATACTTGTTACGAATGCATATCCTTTTCTTGGCATTTCCTGTAAAATCTTACCAGTAATAAGGTCGAACCCTGGACTTTTCGTGGGATGCGTGTGTTTTTTAATTGTTTGTTCGACTTCTCGTGAGTTGAAATGCTTTATGGGCAGTGATAACTGTAGAGGTACATCCAGAAACTCTAGTACTTTATTTTCAATAGTACTTGGGTTTGTTGCAGGTTTGAAAACTGATGCGAAGTGTTTTGCAAAGCATTCGACCTTTTCTTCTGCGCTTCTTGCCCACGTGCCATCTTTTCGAATTGGTGCGATGTATTGTTGAGGTCGTTTCAATTTTCTTGTTGCTTTCCAAAGTGAATAATTCGTTTCAGCAGTAGGTGAAAGAGCTTGAATATAATTAGAAAACGATTTGTTTTCGTATTCCTTAATTTGACGTGTTAATTGTCTGGCTGCGGTGTTATATTTCCTTTTGTCATCTGGTTGACGTGTCATCATGAATATTCGTCGGAGTCGACGTTTTTCTACCAATTTTTGTCTAATTTCTGCGGGATACGTTGGCGATTTATTTATTGTTTCTCTTGGTGTTGCGGCCCAGGCAGCGTCTTGTAATGTGTCTGTTAGGTGCTGTATTGCGTCTTCGATGTTTTCACCTGTTGTTAGCGGTGCATTTGCAGATAGTTTATAGTTCACGTAATCTCGGTACTTGTCCCAGTTTGTCTTATTACTTGATAGTTTCAGAGAATAACTTCTTTCAGTTATATTTGAACTGATGGTCATTTCTACTGGGGTGTGGTCTGAGGAAAGGTCGTAACAAGATTTCACTTCTACTGTACCAAGATGCACACCTTTTGCTAAGTAGAAATCCAGGAGGTCAGGAAGCTTGTTGGCGTCGGTGGGCCAGTACGTAGGTTCACCGGTCGATATAGTAGAAACATTTAGTTTGTTTAATACTTTGAGAAGGTTTTTTCCTCGTGATGTGTTGAGTCGTGAGCCCCAGTGCTGATTCTTTGCATTGAAATCGCCTCCAGCTATGAATCTTGATCCTAATGTATTTATAAAGTCTTGAAACTTTTGTTCTGTTATTCTATGTTTAGGCGGACAGTATACTGATGTTAGCGTTAGTAAAGCTTGACCTTCTGTCACCATTACAGATGTTGCTTGTATTTCTTCAGTTTTATATTCGTTCAGTTCATAATGTTTAATTGTGTTTCGAATTATTATAGCAGTTCCTCCATGCGCTGTACCGTCCGGGTGCTTGGTATTATATATGTCATATCCGGGTATCTTTAAGTAGGATTTTTCAGTGAAGTGAGTTTCGGAGATTAGCATAATATCTATGTATTTTTCTTTGAGAATAGTTACGAGCTCTCTTCGATGTTGGATTAAACCATTTGCGTTCCAGAGAAAAATTTTAATTTTTGGTGCCATTTAATGCATCTTGGATATTAATGACGTCAGTAGGCTAAGCAAAGCCCCAATTTGTTCCGATTGTTGTTTAAGGATGCTTTCGAACCTTTGGAATGAGGTTTCTATTATTTTGTAAAGATCTGTTTGGTTTTGGTTGTGGGGTATAGCGTATGTTGAGTTTTGAGGAAATACTGTACGTGAGAAGGGATTGGGTTGAAAGTGGCGAACTGGGAGGGGAGGGAAATCTGAGGCATTTGGCACTTTTTGTATCTTCTTGGTGGCGGTGTCTGTTTCTTTTCTCTGCTTGCTACGTTTATTAACGTAATCTTGGTACACTTGGCAGCCTTTATAGTTGGCTGGATGATTTCGCGAACATAGCGCGCAAGTTGCTGGCTGCGTTGTATCTTTTTTGCATTCTTCTGTGAAGTGTTCTTCACCGCATTTCACGCACCTCGGAGTTGCTTTACAGTATTTCTTCGTGTGACCATACTCTTGACAGCGATGACATTGTACTGGCGTTTTCTTTTTGTACGGTGCTTCAAATTCTATCTCTGCATTTACAAGTGTGTTGATATTGTAGATTTCTGCATTGTTTGCACTTGGTTCTAAGTCTATAAAAAATAGCGATAGCGGCTTTTTGCTTATTCGATGAAGTACGTTGTGCATATTACGAACGGTGTGACCCTTGGATTTAAGTTCAGCTTTTACTTCTTCTATGTTTGCTGACGGATGCAGATATCGGAGCACTACACGAAATGCTCTGTCTTTCTTTGATTGGTAGGTGTGGTATTTGGCCTCGGATTCGTCTAGTTGCTTAATTATTGCTCTGTAAGCGTCAATGGTTTTTGGTTGCACTTTTACATCCTCGCTGTACATTTTGTACGTGAAATCATCTTCTTTTACTTGTAGTTTTAGAAATTCTATTAATTTGATACGTTTGTAACACTTTGCACGAATATTGGCGGTATGTTATGATCTATGGGGGGCTTTTTGGGAGTTTCAGCTTCCGGTTTGTCTTCTAATGCTGCATATCTATTTTTATGCGTAAACAGAGGCGCACTAACGCTCGTGGAAGTTGGCATGAACTGGTCACTATTGGCGTGTTTTTTCCTTTTTCGAGGTTGTTGCCACTCTAGGGTACTCACGGTTTTATTTGAGGTTGTTTCAGACGACTCCGGACCTTGTTGTTGTTGAGGCCATTGCTGTGGCTGCGTTCCATGAAGTTCCCAGGGTTGGCCTTGCTGATGTGCTGGATAGAAGCCTGTTGGATCTCTCATAAATAGTTGTTGATTTATTTGTATCAATTGGGATCCTGATTCATTAAATAATGATGTTGCTCTAGTTTTTGCTGCACATTTTGTTGCATTTGAAAGTTAACTTGATTACTGTTTTGCCCCGCTGGGCCACTTATAGCTTGATCTTTTATTGGTGTTGAATTAATATCACTGAATTCACTATGATGATTTAGTGTTTCCACTGCTCTAGCGATGTGCTGCCCCGTATCAGGGGAGCCACTTGCAAACATTGTCACTATCACTGTACACTTAACTCGTACGGTTTGTACTCTGCTAACTTTATCTCACTGAAATCGCCGGTGAAGGAGAGCGCTCGGCGCAATTCCGCTCGCTACCGTGTTCTTGGCGAGAACTTCAGCTTACTTAGAATAAAAAAAGCGGCGTCATTGGTAATGTCTTTCACGTGACGTAGAGCCAGTGATTGCGATCGGAAGGGGATTGGACGAAAGAGCTGGAACTCACGAGCGCGATCTCCTTGTGCACGCACTTCGCGATGTGGTAGGCCGTCTGGCAGCGCAGGCTGGCCTCGTCGCCCGTGGCCTTGTCTCCTGGAACAGAGCGAGCGATTGGCTCAGAATAAGAGCGCTGCCAAAAAACTCAAAGTGAATTTTACTTTCTACTGATACGTTATTGCTTTCGATCCGGAGCTGAATTTACACTGCATGTCTTACCGGGATTGAGAGGATCGTGGGAAATATGAAAACAGTTCGGTGATGCTACAAGTTCTCTAATGGAAGAAATTATGAGAGGGAATATTCAAAAGGAATTATGGGAGGGAAATATGAACTGACAAACCTGGGCAAGTGGATAGGTGATGAGGAGATAAAATAAAAATTAATTTTGCAAAGATGTTAGATAATTCAGGGTAGAACGATGATAATTTCATTGACTACAAGGATTATGTGACAGGTATTGCATGCTAAGCCAAAAAGGAATCTCATAGTTACATAGTGACCGATATGGTCGGGTAGTTGGGTCGTTAGATAATCCACAGTAGAACAAAGATAATTTCATTGACTACAAAGATTATTTGAAAAGTATACGCATTTCCGCAGAAAACGATACGCAGTTCCAATTAAAAATGAAAAGTGTTTTACCTTTTTTAAAAAAGTAACAATGATTCACGTTATTTTACTTGCGCCATAAATTAGAATGTAAAACAAAACCGTGTTTGGTTATTATAATTTGCTGAAACGTTTTTAAGGATGCCAATCACTGATGGGGACCCTGAACTCATATAATTCAGATATGAGAAAACTTACAAGATGTGTAAAGACGATTCTGTCGTTTAATCGTTTATTTCAGAAATCAATTAACCACAAAATATTAGTTAAAGGTGAAGTAGTTTCATAAAGAGTTACGTAATTTTTTCTAAAACCTTATATTATTGGAAAATATATGACTCTTAGCAAAAAGGACTGATGTTAGAGAGATTTTTTAATGTTTTCTCGAAATGGGTGCACTTGCGCTTGACTGGTTTCTGAAATGAACGGTTGAGGCCTGTGCCACACGATGTGAAATAAGTTGTTGGGCGTCGTAAACACAGCATCTTAAGCGGAACGGCCGACCAAGGGGCCATCCACAAATTACGTGAGTCCTTTGGGGAGGGGGAGCGGGGTCAAGCAAATATCACCTTATCTTACGTGGGGGAGAGGGGGGTCTCAGCAAATATTACTTTTTTGCTAAAAATAGTGCAAAATGTGAGAAAACTGAGACAAGTTAAGAAAAACACGTTTCTGTACCAAAATATGGCTAAATCATTCACAATAATGTTTAACGCAGTTATAAGAATGTTATAATAATTAGGATAGTAAACTGAGAAAAAGAATCTACCAAAAATTACTAAACTTTTTATCATTAATGTGATAAGTTTCACTATCTATTTTTTTACAGAAATTTTAAAGAAAAAATAGAGAATATTTGGTAAAAAGAACCGAACGGTTGATCAAATTTTGGCTTAAATAAATAGAATTAGGCAAATTATGATTTTTAAATAAATACCTATGCAATCAATCACAAATTAAAATATTTACATTAAAAATAAGCATTTTGAAAAATCTCACGTGAGATTAGCAGGGGGGAGGATGTGGAGTAAAATCTCACGACATCTCACCAAGGGGGAACGGGGAGTCGAAAAATCGCCTCACGCAATTTATGGACGGCCCCAAGGCGCTCGTGTGTCATAAGATAAAGTTACAAATAAAACGACGATTCCAGTCAATTTAATTACAGACGTTTCGACCTAAATTGTAAGGTTCTCATCCGAGTCTATAAAATTCTGAGATTATGTTACATCTTGATATATAGGTATAATATAAGATCAGGAACTTATGATCGTAAACCATGGTGGTCTGAAGGACCAAGTTAGATGTTGTGCCTTGACTAGTTCGTAACGAACAACAAGTTTTGATACCTAAAACTATTAATATTAATTGGAAGAGGACTTTCCACGTCAAATCGACAGCTTTCCTCAATGCCTATCTAACATGGCCTTTTAGACCACCATTGTTTTCCACCATTGTTGTATAACATTATACCTTTATATTAAGATGTAACAACCTCAGAAATTTACAGATATTGATAAGCACTATACAATTTGGTTCGAAACGTTTGCTTCAGATATATAGTTACATTGACTGAAATCGTTTTGGTTTTGTTTGAATTGTTTGATTTATGCAGTGAATCCTGATTTTCAAGATAGAGTGTTATTCTCCGACGCGCGTTAGTTGGCACTCGTGTGCTGAGGCAGTGGCTCACCCTCAGGCCGGCACGTCTCCACGACGGCGGCGCGCAGCTGCTGCCCGCGCGGGTTGTCGGCCGTGCACACGGTGGCGCACGTGCCCACGTCCATCTTGCCGCTTCGGGAACACTGCGAGCACAAGACACTTGCTCACTTCACGGTGAAGGGCGATATTGGTTCTTGGCGCTGAGATCGTTTTCCCGCAAGGGTTGCGCATTTTGTGATTCTTCATGGATCTAGTACTTGGTAGATAAATGGTAGATAAAATCATAGAGCGAGCCAATAAAACTCAAAATATTACTTTATCTCGTAGGAAACCAATGGAATTCTCTAAGATTGAGAAATTTCAGAATTTGAGAAATATTTTAACGTTTCATAACAGTTGCACCATTCTTTACTGCTGTACTCTAATTCTTTACTTTGCTATTTGAAACTCTACCCGTTATGAAAATAAACCCAAAATAATTTCAAGAAAATTCTCTAATAATTAAAAAATTCTAAAATTCTTTTTCCATTAATGTTCCCACTTTACGGGCTTTTAAAAATGTCTTACGTTGTACACTTTATACAAGATTCATTACTTTTGTGACTTACAAAATGATTGATGATATATAAATTCGACTCAACATCGAGTCCCTTCCCCTTAAATTTGAAGATGCTATTTTTTTAGTGAAACTTCTCTTACAAAGAGCTATTACTTTTTCCACTTGACCGGAATTTTTTTTTCATTAAACATAGTTATTTTATGATTAAAAAGTTGTTCGAAATGTAAATATTACTCACCAAATGTAATTGCTCAAACCAATGAGCAAGAAAACACTGAAACAAGAAACATTTCATGGCTTTCTGAAACGGTACAAACCAAATATCATTTTGCACGTCACCAAAATAATTATAGAAAATTTAGGATAAATTAACATTATTAAATGTAGACAACTATTATAAGGGATAAATGTAGATATACATTCTAAATGTGTCGATTTACGTTACTACAGGCATTATTAAATGTATTGTAATGGGACAGTCGCCCACGTATGGCATCGCAAATCATAAATATAAATTGTATTTTCAAACGCATATTTAATTGCACAGGGTAGGCGCTTGTCGAAGGACAGCAGGAAATGAGACATTTTCCCGTTACCTGCGCGCAGCCGATGCGGGCGAGCAGGCTAGCCTTTGTTAACTAGCCCTGTGGAAAGTGGGCACGCCCGTGACGTCATTGGAATTTCCGGCCGCCGCCGACCAGCACCGGCGATTTCGGCGGAATTCTGACGTCGAACAAATTCCCTTGAAGACGCTACTTCATAGCGTCAACCGCCACGCCGATACAGCCGCGATTGGCCACCCCGTGCCGCGTGATGCCGCAGGCCAATAGGCGTGAACCTCGCGTGGGCGCGATCACGTGACCCTATGGAGCCGCGGAGCTGCGAGGAAATATAACTGGGGTTCTTCTGATTCGAACTGCGGAGGAGAGCGGACGCCTGGCTGAGGGGAACAGCGGGCGAGGGCGTAGGTGTTCTCCCGGAAGACGCGAGTCTTAGCTTTTATTTGCTTCGGCCACGTACGTGCGAGTACACGCACAGTAGAACGGCCTCGGGTGTACAAGTTGGGCTCTGCCGGCCCGAGCTTCGTTAATTACGATTGGCAATAGGAAGTAGGGACCGCCGATATTTACGCGCCGTCGACCGCCAGAGGCCAGGGCGCGACGAGGCGGTCACGCCACGCATCGCGAGGAGCGGCCCCGCCTGTTGCGATCAGCTCCCCGGCGAACCCGAGGGCAAGAGCCGCCGTTCCTGGCGCAGAGGCGCGCCTGGACATTTTTCTGTGCTGCGGGCGCCGTCCACGCCGCCACCACCATCGACCCCGAGCGCCGCCTTTCACGCGCTCGGCTACTGAGTGGCCATCGGCTGATCCAAGCTATTCATCGCCGCTGGGTCGGGCAAGCGCCCGGGCCATCGCCACGGCTGCGCGGGCAGCTGCTACCTGTGAAGGATACGAGCGAGTAACCGCTCGTGACCCCCGCCAGTGCCGGCGCGACGAACTCCGTGCCCCGCGCGGGCAGCCACTGTGACGGGAGATGGGCGAACGAACCGTCGAAACGCCCACCATGTAAAATAGTTGTAAGTTAGTCTGTAAGTCAGTTTTTCTTGTATCCGGCTTCACCGTGATTTTGCCTAAATATCTTGTGAATTAATTTTAAGCTAAATGAGGAAAATCTTTCATTCCAAGTTGCATGCCAATGCCCACGCCACGCATATTCCCGCTAGACATTTCAGCGTTTTCAGTGGGGGTAGCCGGGCAAAGCTTTAACCTGCAGCTGGCGCCGGGAAAAAGGTAAGTCGAGGTCAACCCTGGGAGCACCTCCACTTGGGGCTGTTACCCAGGACTGCGAGGTGTTACAGTATGTATAGTTTGTTTGTATTCCCAATAAGCTCGATTCATTTATTAGATTGGGGAGTAAAATGCCTGTATTAGAAAAATATTAAATTGAAAAATTGGCGGGAAACTGAATACTGTTAATTGTAATAAAAGCAAATTGTCTTTCTTTTTGCAATTTCAATTTTTGTGTGCTGCACTCAGTATCATCTATGATTGTTTCCGAAGGCCATTGTGACTTTGAAGGCTTTTGTAACTCGTAAGAGCCAGCGGCGCATTAGAGAGAGTTTTCTTTAAGGAAGAAATATGTGCAGAGGTTTTAAAATAAGTGTCTAAACGATAATAAATTACGTTGTAATGTAGATAAACGTAATGTACCTCCGGCACGGAACACAACACGCTGTAATGTACCAACGTCATTTCTGCTCCGTTATCTATAAAAATTTTATTATTTTGTTTGAAGATGGGGAATGTAATTACTTACTTATGTTTTTGTTTGTTCAAAAACATCAATTTTCAAGTTATTGGTTTATACTTTATAGTGAAATTTGTAAGGAGTTACTCTACCTTGCCAACCATGGTTTGGGGAACCTCTCTTTTCAATAATGTTTTTTCAGTTTCTGTAAAAATAAAATAGCTTTTTAATTAATATAAATAAATGACAAAGAGAAATATGGCGCGATTTAAACATCTTAAGGAAAACGAGATCCATCATCGCATTATTTGAGATATTATGATACTGTATTTAAGTGACAGAGTGAACTTTTAAATATAGAAGTTTCAATAAAATAATACGAGAATTTCCTCGCCAAAATTTAATCAATATTATTGGACGTATAACACTAGTTCAAAGATTTTGATAGTTCAATTCAAATTTTACAGGTAGTAAGAGAGTTGCCAACGGAGTTTGGGTCGCTGGAATTGGTCGCAGATATTTGGTCGCAGAAAGTGAGACTTGAGCACTGTATAAAAAATAGTGTGAGGAATAAATTTTAAACTTCATATGGACATTAAAATCTATCGTTTTTGGGTCTTCATAAGCGTGGTTTGTTACTTTTTCTGGATTAAGACACTTCCATAGATTTATATAAAGTATTATAGAACTTTGATCCAAGTGCCACAAGTAGAAAGGTAACCATTCGTTCCATTATGCCGAAGAAAAGCAATTTAACAACTTGACGTTTGATTATATAGAATCTCGCTAAATCAATATTCAAACTCGATGTGATTGGGTGTTGCAAGACAACCTACATGGTAAAATATCAGGGAAATTAAGATCCAGGAATATCCATATAATTAATACAGTAAAATGGTGATCTGAGATATAGATAACCACTAGATGTATTCGTATGATCAGGGTGTTTATCGGTGTAAAAAAATTTCCTATTTCCGCAATTGTAATCAGTTTTGCATTTTCGTAATTCTTAAAATGTTATTTACAAAAAAATAATTAAAACAATAACACAACGTCCTGCGCAAAATATGAGTTGGGGAACCTGCGGCATATCATTATTATAACGCCATGTCTCCGAGCGCATGGCCAAATATAAAAAAATTGAACAATGAAAGTTGTGAATGTAAAAAAAGTTTACTGAGTTACAGACTAACAACAAAGTGTAATAAGGTATTCACAAAAAAATAACTGTAACAAGAACTCAACGTTCTTCGCAAAATTTGAGTTGGCGAACCTGTAACTGCTGAAAGCGAATTTTGAAACCGCGTACGCGTGCACCAATACACCAATACATTTACCTGGGTGCAGTGTGCGGTTCAACAGCGAATTTAGTTACAGAGAAGTGGCAGCGAATTTGGCTAACAGCGATTTGTCAGTGTCCTACAGAGAATGTGAGTTTAAAAAAATTGGAACATTCTGCTGTGATAAAACTCTTAAACTACAATGTTGAATTAGATGCAGTGGCTAAAAATTTTATACATAAAAAAATGAACTCCCAGTATGTATAAAAGAAAATTGTAATTAAGGGAATTTTATAAATATTGAACTCCGTGCGAATAATTCGCACGGGCACTACTAGTAAATCAAAAATTAACTTAAGGTGATAGAAGAATATTCCTCCTTTGAATATAAAAGAATTAGAAATGCAGATTTAATTAAAAGAAAAATTTGTATCTTTTGAGGAGTATATTACTTACTTATGAAATAAGTAGTATAATAAAACATCTTAATACAAAATAAGATTAAAAATTATCAAATTATTCTGTTAGGTCTGGTTTAATAACCAATCAAATGTTATTTAAGCTGCTACAACCCAAATATTGTTAATTTTTAAAACTACCAATGTATAAATTTTCATTTCAAATTAGAAAATTTTACTCCTAATCCTAAACTTCACTGACTGGGTTTTGAGCTAGATAATAGTAGACCATGGACTGTTAGGTTCTAGTAGTCCTTAAGAAAGTAATTTCGATTTTAATTAAGTTTGCCTTCAAATAATCAAAGTGGATAAACTTTATTAAACTTCCAAGATGTTCAGTGCAACACTTGTATATTCCAAAGGAATCACAAATAAAGGAATTATTTTTTCATTTGTTTTATTATATGATACCTTTTCACTCATTTTCAAAATGACTTTTATTTATTTATAGAGTTGTTGAATGTATGAAACCATTCAATTTTCATTTCTTAAGCCTAAAATTTTCACTGTGAAAATGAAAAAGCCTTCATCTTTCATAAATTATTATTTATTACTTAACATCCTATATTATCATTTTCATACCAAGTGCATCCAAATAATTCATAGCACTTTTAACCCATGATATACCTAATATCTAAATTTTAAGAACTGATGGTCGGTTTTCATCTTTAAGAAATTTAATTGAAAGTTATTAATTTTTCGATTAACTATGTTTTTTGCCAATCAGAACTCAGAGAATGTTTACTAACTTGAATATTTTTTCCCAATAAAACTTTTAACATAGTATGAATATTGTCCAAGGTTGTGTAATCAGAAGAACCCAAAATTTAATAAAATATTAAATAGCAATTAATAGTTTCATCTTAATTATATACGACTAACTGTTAACTAACTATAAGATCAGTTTACCAATCTACGGAAATATATTGTAGCTCTGATCCCACAAACATAACAGATTTTTGGATGGAGATACTCCGTTTTAAGTCAGCGAACTACAACTTAGTTACCATCAACAACTACAACACCCTTTTGTTTCTCTTGATATATCACATTGACGTGCCACACGAAACCCATCGCATAAAGCTGGCTTTACACTTGCAAGAAAATGGCGAGCAATATTATTTCGCAAGGAAAGTTGCCAATGTAAGCACTGCGGCAATAAATATTTCTGATGTTGGCAATACTTCTTGCTAGTTGTTGCGGGCGTAGTGTAAACTCGTGTGTTTCCGTCTTGGGAACTATATTGCCGGATGTTGCTGGGAGTAGAATTGAATTGAAGTCCGAGCAAGATATTGCTGGAAGAAACCAATAATGATGGATACTCCCACGTGCGCGGGAACCACAAAGGTAAGGTTAAAGTAGGTGCATACACATTATTTTGCATTGAAATATGCGTCTTTTTCGTAAAAGGGATGTGTGGTAAAGGTTTAATGCAATAATAGATGTAGTAGGAAAATTTTTGTTTGTTATGTTATTGAAATTGGAAATTTTTTATTACATTATGCACCTGTATTCACAAAAAGTATTATGAGGAACATTTCAGACCAATGTGTCTGCTTCTTCAGGTACATCAGTTAAAATAAATAGTAACAATAAAACTGTATTGAGAAACTATGTGAGAAAATTGCATTCTATCTTTGTATCGAGTCTACACGTGTCTTTGTTAATGTTCATATGCTCGCGAATCTGTTGTTTTAAATGACTTTCTGTTGTTTTAAATGTCTTTTTGGTTGACTAATTAAAAAAATCTTGCAGTGTAGACAAGATATACTACCCATTTGATGCACTATAGAACTATATATATTTATATTTTAGCTAATGTACCTGAAGATGCAGACTCGGCAGTCTGTGAAACATTGTTCTGTAATACTATGTCATACTTTTTGTAAATATTAATGTTTTATCTAATAAACATATTATGCCTACCTTTTACAGTATGTACTAATTGATTATACAGTGTACTGTAAGTGCTGATATGGCAATGATATTTAAATAGTTAATGAACTACCACAAAATTGATAATTCATATTTGTTCTTAAAACTAAATTGAAAATGCATTTTTATATGTTCCTTTTGTAAATTTCATGAAGGATAATTTTTATCCTATTGGTAATCGAATCACCATGTTATGTTCTTTTTTGAATTAGTTGAGGATGTTAATGTGCAAGTAATTTGATAATAAATACATATAAAAAGTGATTGAATATATGTAAATCGATATTGTTTATTTGATTTAGGAAATTAGGAACTTTTTTGAATTTGATTTAGGAAAGTGAACATAATAATTTCACTTCATGAATACCTTTTACAGATGGAGAACTGGAGTATGGAGAGGGTTCTGCAATTCTTAGCAGAAGTGGAGGGCCACAGATGTCTGTGGGATGTTAATTCCCCAGACTACAAGAATAAGTTATTAAAAACAAATTCATGGAATACTGTAGCTTCAAACTTTCATGTTACTCCACCAGAAGCAGCAATAAAGTTGAAGAACTTAAGAACACAATTCAGCCATGAGCTGAAAAGCATGCAGAAGCCTGGACCAAGTGGTTCAGGCTATTGTAAACGAAGTAAATGGGCCTATTTTGAGCCCATGAAATTTATGGAAGGGTCTATTATGAAGAGGCCATCCTTGAACACAACTGTAAGTATAGATTTTATCGCATCAATCTTTTTGTTTTTAATTTTCTTTCACATTATTGCAATGATGTATCAAACATTGACATTGCTATGTGGATATGAAAAAAAGGACATGCATAGGTGCGGAACACAGAGGACATGGTAATGTGAAAAAATAACTATTCACAAAAATGATTTTTATTTAACTTATATTAATCTTATAGCTTACAAAAAAATACAAATATTTGAGTAAATATAACTTTCTCATATGAATTTGTACTGCCAAGGAACTTCCCCTTCACTAGAAATAAAATATTCTTTGAACTCTTCCCTGATCTCTCTTGGAGTTCTGGCACTATTATTATTTAGTCCCCTCTGAAGAGGAAAATATGTTCCTTCAATAACTTCCTCACTTCTCCATGAACCACCTCTTAATTCATGCGTATCACTATCTTCAGTGTCAAAATCAGTGCATGAACTTCTTTCCCGCAAAAAGTTGTGGAGAACACAGATTGCAGTTACTATGTAGTCTGCAGTGTGTGGTCCCACCATCAGAGGTTTCCTTAAAACCCTAAATCTTTGCGCTATGTGCCCAAAGAAATTTTCTACAATTCGACGAGCTCTACAAATTCTATAATTAAAAATTCTTTGGGCACCAGACACGCCAGTTGCTGGATATGGCTTCATTAGCGTTTCACTTAATGCAAACGCATCATCTGCAACCATAACAAATGGCGTTTCTCTCTGTCGCCCTGCTAGTGGTGAAGCCCTTGGTAAATTCAAACTTGCGTTTTGTATCTGTTCATGAAGTGAACACTGTCTAAAGATTCCTCCATCTGAAATTCTTCCATTGGCACCCACATCAGCATATATGACTCTGTATTTTGCATCTACAAGTGCCATCAGCACTATGCTGTGTGTATGTTTATAATTGAAATAGAAACTTCCGCTGTTGGAAGGGGCTTGCATAACTATATGCTTGCCATCTAAAGCACCTATGCAATGGGGAAAATTCCATAGTTTGCTGAAATCATCAGCTACAATCTTCCATTCTTCAGGTGTAGATGGTAGCTGAAAATGAAAGAAGTAATTTTTAACCATGCACACATACACATTTGCAGCTAATTACATATTTTTGTTTTTCATTACAGGGACAATCAATTGCTGATATTGCAGAAGTGTCGGATACCCCAACCCCAACCCAAACCACCACCCCCACTGTTAAAAGAAAGAGAGGGCCAACTCAGGAAATTATTGATAAGGCTCAGGCAATATTGAACTCGGGCAATGATGAATGCCAAATTTTTGGCGATTACATCGCCATGGAGTTGAGAAAATTGGAAGAGAAGCACAGGACAGAACTGAAGCGGAGGGTCCTTATAAATTTATTAGAGGTTCAAGACCTACAAAAAAAGGATTCCGAACACGGTAGAATTTGTTTCATGGTCTACATCTAGTTACGATTTGAAATGCATAGTGATTATTTTCAATACCACTAATAACTCGTTTATATTTCAGGTTCCTCCACGTTCTCTGAAAGAACAATAATTGAACCTGATCAGGAGATCTTGGCAATGTTATCAGATTAATAAATTTTCTTTATTATAAATTATTAAAATGAAGTCTTATTGCATTTATTTCAACAAAAAACCGTTCCTTGATGGCAAGAACATTTCCATTCCAGTTACCATTACCTTCCAAATTTTAATACATAAAGTGCTATCCACTACAGGTGACTAGGAAAGATGAGGGTTTAATGTCATAAGTAAATGAAATGTGAAGGGATGCCAGCCTACAACTGCACAAATGTGGATCTGTGTGTCAATGTATACATTGAATCCACACTTAATTGCCACAGCATAGTTACAAGATGCTATTATTTTCTTGAAGGAGTAGCTTCCCGTAGTAATTACCTTTATGAATTGATTCCTCAGTCCAGCAATAGCTTTGCACACTTCCGTAATCAAAAGTGACAGAGTACTGTCTGCAATTCGAAATTCATACATCAAGGATCTGTAACTGTCTCCTGAAAAAAAATTTAAAAAAACCTGCACGATTTAGAAAAGTACTAGCCCTTAAATAAATAGCATCCACGTACAGCAAATACATATGATTGAACTATGTGAATAAACGATCAGTGGATGTATAGAATAGGCAGTGTGGAATTATCATGCTTTATTACTGATATAAAGTAACAACACACAAACTTTTATTAAGCAAGACGAAAGTGAAAAGACTGGCAAGTTTTTTTTGAAATTTTGTACTTTTAAGTTATTGATTATTAGGTATACAAATGAAAATACATAATTTTAAAAATTCTTACCTGTTGCCAAAAAACGAAGAGTTACAATCAAACGTTCTTTAGCCGATATAGCGTCCCTGAATTTTGTATTGTTTTTGGTGATCTGTGGGCCAATTAAATTCAACAATGTCTCACATTCTGTAACACTGAGTCGACAGTAATTTTGGAAACCCGGTGGGTCTTCTGCAATCAACTCCTGGATCAAAGTCGCAAAAGCACCCTTTTCCTTCCTTCTCAGTATCCATTCACGCGCCCATAAAGATCGTCGGCGTTTCTTCTGTTCTTCATTTAGTACAATAAGTGCGGCTGCGACTCGCATCTTTTGCCTTCTGCTCGCCATGCCGGATCGGAAAGTGAGCTCTAACCTCACTAATTCACGCGCATTTACATCGTGACGTCACCAGACGTAACAACGGAAAGTCCTAGTGTAAAACGATCGGCAATATCTTGCCGGAAATATGTTGCTCAGATCTCTTGGCAACAAATTGCCCTGTCTTGCTCTTGCTAATGTAAAGATGACAGCAAGAAACAGCAACACATTGCTGAAAGATATTGCGGAAACCTATTGCTAGTGTAAAGCCAGCATTAGTTATGATGCTGCCAGAATATATAAATCTGACAGTGAAGTTCCATTGTTCAGTGTTGGTGGAATGGACTATAGATGTAGTCATTGTTCTGCAAAACTTTTCCGAGGTGAGCAGAATACTTCTATATGTTGCCATAAGGGGAAAATAAAATTACCACCAATTGCCGTGCCTCAGTTTCTTAGAGAGCTAATCGAAGCAAATGATTCGACAACAAGAAATTATCTTGAAAACATACGGCAGTATAATAATGCTCTGGCTTTTGCATCTGTTCAGTTAAATGCTGTTCATTTACGAGGGTCAGGGCCTTATTGTCTAAAAATTCATGGACAGATATATCATGCTGTTGGGCCTTTGATTCCAGAAAATAACATTCAGCCATCATATGCAGGTTTATTCATTTTAGATGCAAGTGAAGCCGTAAAAAAACGTATAGATAGGCATGAAAATCGTTTTTGTGATAGATATATTATGCAGAATTTACAGGAAATTATTCTCCATATAAATCCTTATGCTCAGCTTTTTCAACACATGAAGGACATTACGGATCATGTTCAAAATATGGAGCTAAAATTCTCCTTGGAAAATTCATTTGATAAGCGTCGGTACAATATTCCAGTATCGGAGGAAATAGCTGCAGCCTTTATGTTTGATGAGGGGGAGGAACCAGGAAAATTTGACTTCGTAGTAAGATCAAAAAGCTCAGAGAGAATTTCCATTATATCGAACATGAATCCTCATGTTGACCCTATGAGCTATCCACTCCTGTTTCCCTGTGGTGATTCAGGATGGCAGCCAGGCATGCAGCATGTTGATATATATAGAACTGCAGTTAGGAATTCTACAACACAACTGCGGTACTATTGCTATCGTTTGGCAGTTCGTGACAATTTCAGTTTACTACATTGGAGGGTGGTATGACTGCGCATTCTCTTTTTAAATTACCAGTTCCTATTCATGAATCATCTGTGGCCAAAATCAGAGAAGATTCTGTGGAAGCAAAGGTTTTACAAAAAGCATCACTAATTATTTGGGATGAAATATCAATGGTTCCCAAAAATGCTCTAATTGTCTGTAATAAAGTATTACAGAATATCATGAAATGTGATTCGTTGTTTGGTGGGAAAGTTATTCTGTTTGGAGGAGATTTTAGACAGACCCTTCCAGTTATTAGACGTGGTACCCGTTTATCCATTGTTGAAAACTGTGTAAAAAATTGTTTATTTTGGAAGTTCATTAAAAAAAGAAAACTTACAGAAAATATTAGAGCAGCTGCTGATCAAGAATTTAGTGAGTGGTTATTAAAATTAGGAAATGGAACATTGTCATCTCACCACTTACAAGATGAATTGGTGGAAATACCTTCACAGTGTATATGCAATTATGATGACTTAATAAGCAATGTATTTCTTACCCACAAAATTAATGAAACAAATATTGACGCTCTAACAAATGTTGCAATACTGTGCACAAAAAATGACCATTGTTCAGAAATTAATAAAGACATTGTTGAAAATTTGGTGGAAGGTCCTTCTAAAACATATTATAGTATTGACTGTGTTGAAAGTGAAGATCACTCCTCTGCCCAGTTATATCCTCTAGAATTCTTGAATAGTTTAACTCCATCAGGTCTCCCACCTCATATTCTTACACTGAAAATTAACACAATTGTGATGTTAATAAGAAATTTAAATGTTAGAGAAGGTTTGGTAAATGGAACGCGCATGATTGTGAAGGCATTGCATGACCTCTGTATTTCTGCAGTAGTTATTGATTCAGGGAAGACTGTTTTAATACCCAGAATTCAGTTATGTCCTTCTGATTTAAGCCTTCCATTTATGTTGTGCAGAAAACAATTCCCGCTAAGAATTGCCTTTGCTATGACTATTAACAAGTCACAAGGACAGACACTTGAGCGAGTTGGTATTTATTTACCTACGCCTGTTTTCTCACTTGGCCAGCTATATGTAGCATTTTCACGAGCAAGGTCGTTTAGAAATGTGTTCATTTCTGTTCTTGAAGGTTCTTGAAGGACCAATTCAAAGAAAATGGCAAGTTATTCACTCAAAATATTATATTCAGGGAAGTGACCTGAAATTTTATTTGTTTGTTAAATTTAATGATGTTAATTTTATAGTGTGTACATTTTATAGTGTATAAATTTTATTTTTATTTGTGTATTAAATTTTATTTATTTTCTTCTCAAATTAGTATTTATTTACCTATGCCTGTTCCACATTTATTTAGCATTTTCACAAGCAAGGTTATTAATAAATGTGTTCATATCCATTCTTGAAGGGAAGGACCAATTCAATGAAAGTGGTAAGTTATATTCACTCGCGAGCAAGAAAGGCTTTATTTATTTATTGTGGCAATTTTTTTCTTTGTTGGTTTTTATAGTTTATTTTTAGTGATGGATTTTTGAACATGGATTGTAATTTTCAATAATAAAGGTTATTGATATTTTGTCCTGTTATTGATCGTGTTGGTCAACATTATCATGAATGTTATTGATATTTTGAATTTATTTATTCTTAAATTATTGTATTTGGGAAGAATTAATTATATCAAGTCCCATTATTCATACATTTTGATTTGTTAGTGTCCTACAGAGAATCTGAGTTAAAGAAAATTAGTACATTCTGCTGTGATAAAAATCTTAAATTACAATGTTGAATTAGATGCAGTGGCTAAAAATTTTATACATAAAAAAATGAACTCCCAGTATATATAAAAGAAAATTGTAATTAAGGGAATTTTAAAAATATTGAACTCCGTGCGAATTATTCGCACGGGCACTACTAGTCATCATTAAAACATTTGACGACATATCTTGTGAAAGAGTATTGACTGTTTCTGGACTTTATTCTTCCCTTAATTCGCACCACTGCTGAATACTGTGCCCTTCATAGAGACTTCCTTAAAGTCTTCTCTATATTGATCCACACCTTAAGTGACGAGATTCTTTCTCCCTGGAAAACGATGCATACTGCAAGTGAAGAGAGTCTTGCTCCCAGTAAACACGATCGTCGACCCGGGACCCTCAACCAGACTCAAGATTTATAAAGACTCGTTTTAATATCGCACGTAGGAAAATATTAATAAAATATATTGTAACGGCTAATGAATCGGGGTCTGCATATTCAATAAATACTCAATGGATACAATTTCAAAACTGACATTTACTTAATCAAAATTTATGAGGATGATGATGTTTGCATGCAACAATGGTTTTCTTACAAGGGAATTTAACATATTTGTTTGCTTACAGCGGCCTTTGATTTTCTTAAACAGATTAAATTACAAATGACAAGCACTTGGCCGCTACTCTCGTGCCTGGTTACCGGCACGTCCGCTACAGCTCCGTAAGTTAGAGTCCGTCCGCACTTGCGCGGTAATCGGGCTGAGCGTCGCTTAGTGCGCAGAATTACTTAGCTTGCAGTCTTCTGCGGCGTGATGTCAGCGGTGGCGGGGAATGTACCGCGGAAGTGGCGTCGGGCGGCTTGGCGTACTCACAGACGGGAAACCAGCGACAGCACGCTCCCTCTGGGCCCACTGCTGCTGCGTCGTCGCGCACATTCCTCGACACGCGCCCCCGGTCACAACCGCTCGTTGTCAATCGGAAAGGATGGTACCGTACCTGGCTAGCGGTCACCGGATAGGACGCTCCTTCCTGTATCGAGTCTTTTCAATAATTCTCGTAGCATGTAAGATCATGCGGAGCCGAATTTTAGGCTGAAGTGCCAAATCACCGAACACGTGTTTTGAGAGCAATTGTCTCTGACACTTGTTTCGAAAAAATTAATATCTCTGATGAGTTCTGGCCGTAAGTGATTCTTACGAGTGTCGAAATGTAGTCACTCCGACACAGTTCTAAAAGTAATTCTGGAAAGCAAGCAAAAACTCAATGCTTAAGCAAGCGAAGCAAGTGATTCTCCAAAGCGGGTTCTAGAGTACTTCTCGAAAGCAAGTTCTAAAGTATTATTTAAAAGCAACTTCTCAAGTAAAGTGAAGTTCTCAAGTGACCTGAATCTTGGGCCACACGCGCCCACGGACGAAGGCACGTCTTCCCTCTCCCGAATCGGCGGGCCTCTCTTTGATTCGCGCGCCCTTTGCTAACGGGGCGACGCTTGAGCCAATGGCTCGCGAGTTCGATCAGACAATGTGTAGCATGTGCGAAAGAAGGCCGCGAAGCCCACGGATGAAAACTTGCGCGTAACGAATGGATGGTCGTACCCACGCGGCACGTCCGCGTCGGTGACACGTGCGTTTCCCCGCCTTCGCGCCCCGGTCACAGCGTTTCACTCCTTTCTTTCGCGTGCCGGGCGACGGTTGGTCTGGTCTGTCCCTTCCCCGGGTGACCACTTGCGCCAGACTAATTTTGATGCTCATTATTGTACCACGTCCGCAGATCGAAATGTACGGGTGTCTCCGGCGGTCGCGGGCCTGCGGCGTGGCACGCGCCGGGGCGTCTCAATAGCACAAAGAGCACTAGCGGTCGTAAATGTGTCTACGAGTTATGCCGGGGGAGTGAGCCAAAAGTTGGGCAGAGGCCGGTGTCAGAACAGGCATCGATAATTGCTGTTTAGCGTGGAGAGGCTATTGAGTACGCGGGCGGAGCTGGGGGAAGCTCGTGTAGATCCCGACGGTTGTAAACAAGGGATTCTTTTAGAAAACGGTTCTGCTGCGGGGGCGGGCGGCGGTCCGGCCCGACCGGCGGAGGGCCTGGCCTCGTTGTGTGGGGGGAACGTTAACGGAACGCGGTCGCCTGGGCGCGGTCGAGTTGTGGGGGAGGCACGCGGGACACGGGTCTTCCTATTGTGACCAATATTTCATTTCTTTTTAATTATTATAATTTCTTGAAAAACGTACCGTTACTGTATATCCATGTAACTTATATAATATTGTACAAAAATATTCAAAACTAACCTTGAAATTATGCATTTGTTTAAATACATTTTACACGAAGTGTTGAGAGTGTAGAGATTTTTAAGAAAACACTTTGAGGCCCTGAATAAATTAGCGTAGATCATAATCTAATAGCAATATTCTGAAGAATACGTATTGTAATTATTATTTATAGTATTGTATTCAAATTTGTACCAATTACAATAAAATTAAAATTTCAAAACGAAGTGTATAATGTAAAATAAATCTTTGCACTCTATCGCAAAAGTTAGATAAGAAGAAAGTCCGAGAAACGCCAGGTATTTCGCTACTGAAAGAAAGAAATAAACTTGCGGCCAAAAATTATATACGGGTCCAATTTAGGCAATAATTTCATAAAATAGAGAAGACGAAATAAGTTACTGTAAATCTTCAGGGTTCGAAACCCTGTGAGAAATAGTCAGTATTAGCCACGTTTATTTATTAATTTACGTCAAAAACAATTAAAAACTGTGTATGACGTGCTATGAGGAGAAGAGAATTCTGTGCACGTTTTTAAAACTCTGTGATGCCTACATTAAGTCATATACTACTTGAATTTTGAACACAGAAAAAAAAGGTTTCGATGTAATAAAATCTATTTTCAAGGATAAATCAGCAATACATTTTGGGCTATTATCCAGTATATCCTTCGTCAAGGAATAACACTTCCTGCCGCGACAACATGGAAACGATAATTTGAATAACTATATTTCCCACTGAATTCTAAAAGACGTGCACAGATAATGAGGTTATATTTATGTTCAGAAACAAAACAAGGGGCCATCTCAGCATTTGCTGAATGAATAAGAAAAAATTGCACACCTGATCGAAGGGTGATTGACCCGGAGACTGCAGTACAAAACGTGTTACATTCTGTTTAGATTTATACATTTCAAAAGGTAAATAATGCATTAAATATCACTGTTAAAATTAAAGTTACTTTCCTTGTGACGCTCAGTACTGTTTAATGTATTAAACAGTTATGGAGCAGAAACAATTTCACTTGAAATTTAAACTTTTCTATCGAATTGAATCGTTTACTATCATATGGCAAAGTGTTGTAAAATAATGTACATGTATTGTATGTGAATTTTTTGTAATAAGGTGTTGATACTATCACCTCATGGATATGATTTCTACGTCGGGTACTATAGTAATAGACGACGACGTTTTCTGAAAATATATTCCCACCTTTAAGCAAGTCATTTTTGACAAAAATCACTGATTCGTAAATCAAAAGACAAGGCAATGGTAAAATTCGTAGATTAATGAAGAGAGGCTTACAAGAATCACGTGGCTTGGATTTGGTTATTATTCGTACAATTCTTTTTCGTAATGTAAAAGTCTGGAAGAAATAAGATGTATTTACCAAGAATATTATACCATATCTCAAGCGGGAATGAACATTCGCGAAATATACACAACGAGCAGTATGAAGATGGACTGAATTTGAAAGAATTCTAAAGGCGTAGCATAATGAACTTAATTTTGTGTTCAATTCATTTAAATTGACGTTTCATTTGAGGTTAGACTAAATTGAGTTACGTAAAAATTTTGTTGCCTTAACATCAGTAAATGGTACACCGTTCATTTTCAATGGAGCGCAGAATCGTTTATTTGAAATGAAAAACTTTATTCAAACCGTTTTCTTTTCATTTGCTATGAATTTGTTATTTCGTAACCAATTTGAAACATCTGATATTGTACTATTTACGGTTTATTTATTGCAAAGATTATTCGTATCATCTGCAAAGAGAACTGTTTTTCCGTTTCGAATCGTCGAGGGCATATCGTTAACGTAGTAAAAACATAGTAAAAACAGAATAAGGTGTAAGATCGATCCTTAAGAATCTACATGTGCAATTGACAAAGAGTCGGAAAGGAGTGTGCATAATGTTCCACAATTTAAGTAAGGTATTTCCACTCAACGAGATCGATGTTTTAGGTTCCATCCCATGTAAGTTTCCATTTAACGTTAAATTTCCAATCCAATTTAAGGTTCCATTTAGCGTTCCATCTCGAACTCCTATAATTTGTGTCAATGGTATGGATAAGTAGTTACCATTGCCAGTATTTCATTTACTTTGAATTGATGGTATCCAAACAACAAGTTATGTACATAGATGGTTAACCACAATTTCAGTGCGAATGAATGATTATTAATCAATTTTAATTGGACAGTTGTTTTCCGATTCTAATTATGAGTCTTTGGTTTGGTAGATAAAAATATTTATTTAAGGTGGCTATATATAAAGATACACAGAAAAGACAGCCCTTTCACTCCGTTTCGAGTTAAAATGACTCTTGGCCAATTACACATTATTGGCATTAAAAACGACTCCCTGGCTGTCTTCGGCTATTTAACGCAATTGTGAAAACTTGAGCCTTAACCACATGTCACTGCCATAGACATATTGCTTTGTTCGCCGTTGGAGGAAGCGACGTGAAACTTCTGGAGCGCCCCTGGCGTATCAGAGAAGCAGAAGAGAGCGAAACCTTTTGCCCCAATGGCGACGCACGCACGCACGCACGCACAGCGCACGCTGGCGCCTCGCGGAGTGGGCGGCGGCGCCTCAGCGGAACTCAACGCAACAAAGCCACGCCGCCCGGGCGACGCAGCCCCCCGGCACAGTCGCCCCGGAAACACTCCGTGGAAGGAAGTGCAAGCAGAGCGCACCCGCATACTCGCGCTCCACCGAGAATCGCACGAGATGCGGTAAGGACTTCAAATTTCTTTCCTTGAGCAGTGTAGAATTGGTGAAATTTGTTTCTTTAACACCAATTTAAATAGGAACTTTTAAAAGACATTTTCCTTCCAAATATTGTATCAAATGAAAGTGACACTTTTATTCACACTTAATTTAGAAGAATATCATTAAATTTTGACAATACGATACGTTTCAAAAAGCTCAATTACTATTTATATTATGGACTTATTCGACGGACACTATTAAATAAATGATATATTAAAAAATGGATGATTATAAATTACACAACAAACGATAGTAATTGAATTAAACATTTGTGTACATTTTACTTCTTATATGACAATATCACGTTCCATATTCAATATATATATATATATATATATATATATATATATATATATATATATATATATATATATATATAATTTTATGGCAGCAGTTTTACTTGGAAGCTCTTTACTAACAAAGTTTATTACATGGAGCGAACTTTCAAACAGAATTGAAATTTAACGGAATAAAACAAAATCATTTGTCTAATGAGTATATGATAGTACATACCAATTATTTATTGGGCCAAAGCTATTAATTTAGGCTACCAGAACACAAGAAAGAGATGAGAAATGACATTGACATTGAATTTTCTGATGGATTCGATAAATCACTTCATTTTTAATAAAATACAAGTTGGTTCCTTCGTAATTCAGCACATAAGAACGAAAGCTTCATCGATGCCTGTTACTTTACTTGCTGTTCATGGAATATTTAATAGTCCAACGTAATCATTTAATATTCAAACGTAATCAAATTAAATTCCATTTCCTCCTAGTTGGTCATTGGTTATATGGCGTAAGAGAAATTTCTTCTATTTCTCCCACAAATGTCCCACAGCTCACTGAATAGTACACCAAAAGCTGCAAAAATGTTTTAAAATGCCATAATTCAAGTATTCAAGAAAAAATATTATCTTCTAGGTATAACGAGACCATAAAAGTTATTGTGGTTTAGTAGACAAAATATTGCTCTTTCGGATGGCTCATTGGTTAACGTTATTGCTTTATATGGAGCAACCGCAGGTTTATAAGGTTTTAAGGTTTAAGGATTTTTTCGTTAAGAAGAACAGTATATTTGATGAAGGGAAGACTTCGTGCTAACCACACGAAATCCTTATCTCATGGCGGAGAGACTGGGTCACCGCTAACCAGTCAAGACCCGTAGCGAGCTGTCGAGCCAAAGGAATATTAAATATGGTGATGTTGGTGTCAAGTGTTGGTGATACTGATGATGGTTGTCTGGCGAAAGAGCTCCGTTTGTGGAAAGGCGGTGGCTCATTTTGCAGAGATTGTTTGAAAAATCTTAATTGAAGGCTCCGAAGGGAAAATTTACGGCAATATAGAAAAAATTTAAAATCATACGACATGCCGTCAACTGAAGAAATATTACAAAACCTTGGGTGATTACTTAATGACCGTACACTTGCATTGTTACTTCAAGGAGTCCCTGTTGATAAAAGAAAATAATCTGACTCCCGAGGGGGAGGCTGTTTTAAGGCAACGTTAAGCAGCTTTAGTGTAACCGGTCTCGTATTCACATTCCTGAAATACATTGCTCTCCACCCAAGTCAAAATAACAACTCACATGCGCCGTGTTTGACACAACAGCTCTATGCGTACCGATGAAAAGATCCAACGTAGTACGATCGATATCTCGATCCACCTGATCGCGCCGCTTCAACGATCCGCACCAGCTGATCCCCCCATTTTATCAGAGGAATAATACGCAGAGGTGTAAAAAAATTGAAATGTAATAATCCAAGTCCCAAGGAAGGAGGCGCCCGCTGGGGGAGATGAATAAAGAGGGAAACACGACGTGTAGCGCTGGATGTGACGTACTAGCGAGGAAGGAACACCCCCTCATTCCACGATGAAACATTCACTGCCCTACGTGACGAATCACTGAAGCGGTTGCCGCCCGGAAACTCCAATCATTTCATCACAAAGGTGTAATGAAAAAAGAATTCTCTAAGGCCATGAGCCCTTCAATAAGTCATGATTTGCAATGGCTCGTATGAAATGCATCCTCTTTCCAGTAAATATCAAAACTGAAACGCTTTTGACTTGGAATGTGGAAGTCTTCTGCGTTAGTGTGGCAACAAGGTTTCGGCAGTTGCTATACGCACCGCATGTATTATTCTTGAAGATCGTGTTACATGTAAGCACTCTTTTTCTGTTTCAGAGTCGTGCTGTTCATAGTAGCAGCAGCAGCTGCTGCAGCAATTATCTGCATAATGTATGCAGCAATCCCTCCTGCACCCGACGAGGTAAATATCACAAAAGCAAAAGCAGAAGTTTCTTTTGCCCATTGCCTCGCTTAACTTGTTCCAGTTTTCATGATTTTGTAGATAATAACAGATAAACTAAATTAAGTATGTCCTTCCGGCTCGAAAATTCGATTGTTCAGGTGACTCTTTTCGTACATTGTGACGTACGTTTTCACGCTGTTACCAATGATTCTGCTTTTTAGTTCAAGTCGCTCATTAAGTATAATGAACATCAAGCCTTCTTGATCATCTTTACTGAGTGTGATTTCTAAAATATGCCCAAGCAAAACTTCTTATAGCCACAAAAAGTGACCATTGAGAACAACTACAACACAACTTATATTAAACAATGCCTGTGCCAAAGAGGTCAACTTATACTAGACAGTTGAATGAGTATGTTGACAGGAACGCATCAAGGTCGTGAGTGGTCGGATAAATAGTTGTAAAAGTGCTAAAACATCTTCAAATTTAATATTACTTTAAAACATTTTTCTGTCTATTATGTATACATCCCATTTTAAAACAATAAAACTAAATATAGGGCCAATAAATAAACCATATAAAGGGCAAAATAAAGAAAAATTTCAAAAATGATTTTCTCAAATATTTCATCTCAGATTTTCGTTTTTCTGCTGCAAATTTACAGCGGAGACATTGCAGTTTATAGTAATAAAAAATGTTGATGGTAAATTGGAATTTGCTACAGTTATTACCAGATAAAATTACAATTTAATTTTTGTTTTTTAAGGATTAAGGAGAACGATACATAATATAGACTTATCATTTTTAAACCTTGTTTTTATTATTTTCGCAATATATTGCACATTTTTCTTTATTTTCAATATTGCGCGAAAACTACTAAAATTTTCCCCAAAAAATCATTTCCTTAAAGAAAGAACTAATGACAGAAATATTTAGCTATAGGAAAAATCTCTAGTTTCTAGTTGTAAGAAAATGGGGAAAAAATCAAAATATTCCTATTTCGGGGAATCGGATTTACTGGTCGGCCATATGTCACCTTTACAAGTTTATATCAATCCAATCATGTTTTGAAAAAACCCTTCATAATATCATGTTTTGAAAAAACCCTTAAATCGTTTAGCCGCTAGTGTTGTTAGCAGAAGGAAGGACGGCTGACTGTATGTATGAATGAATATGGGTATGGATGCATGGACGACGGACAGATGGATAGACGGACGGGCGAATGAACATTTTGAAAAAAAAAAAAACAATACTTTTTCGGTATCAGGCGACCGAAAACGTGTATTTGCGTATAAATGTGAAAACCGATTTTCCGATGCATTGCCTAACTTTCTCTATATTACTTATATATTTACATACATTTCTACTTTGATTTAACTGCGCCTTCAACGTTCGTAATGTCGCCATTTTGCTATCGAGATAATTCCTCTTTGATATACTGCTTACGGCATTTCTTTTCCTTTACAAAAGGCTCCATTTATAGTCGAACTGTGTACCTTTCCCCCAGTTTCTCTCTAAAACTTTGGATTTAAATGCTTTCATCTCTCCTGCCAATGGATCAACCGTGTAATCATTGTTTGCACTAATAAATTCAACGAGAGATAGTGTTGTCTCTCACCTGTCTATGCAAATTAAAATACTTCTCAACATGACGTAGGAATATACAAGTTTGCTCATTCTGAGATTCAGAAAATGTTAGATTTTGGGTGGTAAGTTACAAGTACACATTGGATAGGGCTTGCTTTAATTTTCTCCTCCATATTTTTAAGGTTTTCACTCATTTGAAGTTTTAATTCATCTGTTTACATATTATCTTTTCAACCTTTTCGACCTTTCATGCAATTTTGTCTATTCTGAACAGTATTAATATTTTCAGTGAGTTTAGCTAAAAAAGGCGTAATTTTACTCTTGCACTTTGTATTGTTCAAGCCTTTTATATTGTTCCTTGAAGAAAAGCCGTCTTTAGGAAAACTAATGATTCTGTCAATCATCTCTTCCTTGCATTTTCGCACTCGCACTGAATTTCATGGGCCACACGAAAAAACAGCTGAAAGAAGAGAGAGAGACAGAGAGAGAAGAAAGCCTGATAGAGTGATAAATAAAAAGAAAGAGAGAAAGAGAGAAAAAAGAGAGAAACGGAAGAATGGACGTGAGAGAAAGAAAGGGAGAGAAAGATAGTGAAAGAGAGAGAAGAAAAATGTAGAGAGAAAGAGAGAGATGCACAGAGGGGGAGACACAGATGGTGAGTGAGATATGGAGAGATGAAGGGAGAAAAAGGGCGAGAGGGATGCAGAGAGGGATCGAGAGAGATTGTGGGAGAGATGATAAGATAAATGGTGAGAGCGATGAGGAGAGAGAGAGGTACAGAGAGAGATCGATAGTGATGGTGAGAGAGATGGAGAGATATGTTACGAAAAAAGGTGAAAGAAATGGAGAGATGGATGGACGGAGATTGAGGGAGAGAAAAAAAGAGATAGATAAAGAGATAGATGAAGAGAGATTTTTGCATTAAAGTTTTTGTTAATGTTTGCAAGCGCATCCAGCGACACAATCGATTTTTAAGGGATATATTTACCAGGCGATAAGTAATTTTGATTTTGTAAATTCAAGTTTAGCTTGAATTGTTGGGCGTTGTGTGTTGCAGGTGCAGGGAGGGGCAGAAGCGCAGCGGTCGGGAGAGCAGGAGGCCCCCGCCGCCGCCCCCGCGCCCGCGCACCCGGCGCTCGCCACAAGCCCCGCGGTCCCCGCCGCCGCCGCCGGGGCTGCGTCCGAGCTGCCCGTCGCGCAGGCAGAGGTCGGCGGCCGGGCGCCCACGCCCCCTCGCCGCCCGCGCTCGCGCCCCCGCCCATCCGCGTCAGCGGACGAGGCTCCGGCCGCCGCGGTGGTCCCCGCCGCCACCACCGCCGCAGCGGCTCAGGCGCCCGGCCAGGACGTGGAAGAGAGCGGCCCGGCGCCCACGCGCCCTCGCCGTCCGCGCCGCGCGCCCCCAGCGCCGCGACCATCCACCTCCGCCGCGTCAGCGGACGAGGCTCCGGCCGCCGCGGTGGTCCCCGCCGCCACCACCGCCGCAGCGGCTGAGGCGAACGTCCTTGACGTGGAGGAGAGCGGCCCGGCGCCCACGCGCCCTCGCCGCCCGCGCCGGGCGCCCACAGCGCCGCGACCAATCACCACCGCCTCGTCAGCGGACGAGGCTCCGGCCGCCGCGGTGGTCCCCGCCGCCACCACCGCCGCAACAACCGGCGCTCGCCCCCGCAGTCCTAGAGGGCTGTCCAGGTCCGACACATTAATGAACATCCACACCCACCAGGAGATGGCAATCCCCGCCACTGCCTCCTTAGACAACATCACTCCCCGACCACGGAGGGTGCGTTTCGAAGAGCCAGGAGTCGAGCAGGAGGAGGTCCAGCCGCCCCACCCTCCTCCCTCCTCCTCACCTCTCCACACCGCTCCTCCAAGGCCGAGAGTGAGATTCCACGACGAAGAAGAAGAGCACGAGCAACCTCCTCCCTCGCGCTCCGCTCTCCTCCTCACCCTCCGACGGAGGAGGGAGCGTTCTGACGACGACGAGGAAGAGCAAGAGCAAGTCCCGCCGCCCGGACCTCCGCCATCGCACTCCGCCCTGCTACTCGCCGCATTCGGACTCAACTCCGCCCTCGCAGCCGAGGACCTCCTGCGGCGCCGCGCAGAGAGGGCCCGCGCGCAGGCGCAGAGAGAAAGAGAGCGAGCGCAAGAGCAGAACGAGGGCGCCGCCCCGCCGCTGCCCCAGCTGCCAGGCGATCCGATCGCCCGGCGAGGGCCTTTCCGCGCGCGTCTGCCGCCCGGCGGCCCCCCGCAGCCGCCCCGCCCGCCCTAAGCGTAGGTGCTCCTCACATCACCACTCACTCACATCACCCGCCCCGCCCACCCTAAGCGTAGGTGCTCCTTACATCACCATTCACTCACATCACTCGCCTCGCTCGCCCTAAGCGTCGGTGCTTCTCACATCACCACTCACTCACATCACCCGCCCCGTCCACCCTAAGCGTAAGTGCTTTCCAGACATCACTACTGCTCTCCGGAAATACTCACTCGTCCGTTTCTCCTCAGCCCTTTACTCAGCCCTAAGTGCCTCCCCAGCTACATCATCACTGTACTCACACGCTGTCAGAAAACCTTCCCCACAGTCCATACCTCAGCCCCATACCGTGCGGTTTGGTAAGCGTGAGTACACTCCGCAATCTTAACATTACACAACACACATTGCTTTGTGGAAATAAAAAGAAACAACAATAGCCGCGCTAAAGGACATTTCTTTGCAGATGACAGACTTCTTTCTCACTGCCACCGCCTCCGCGGCCTCCGCCGCCTCCACCGCCGCTTCCTCCGCGGCCACCGCCAGCTCCTCCTCTACCGCCGCCTCCACTGCCGTTTCCGTTGCTACCGTCGCCCCCGCCCCTACAAAAATCTCCGAATCATCGGGGGTTTGGGCGGGGGCGGCGATTCTGTCGGAAGCGAAAAAGTAATTTTCTCTCAATTATATCTGTAAGCTTATTTCGGAAATTTGAGGAATAATTCTTCCCGATTCATTGTTTTCTCTTCTGACAACACCCCGTAGGACACAGAAGTACAACTGAGAAATTAAGGCAAGCTTCAGCTGCAAAACTATCAGGACGAAGTTTTAGCCCACAAATTTTTATTGCTAATTTTAGTCACAGACATACTTTCCCCCAATGCATTAGGGCATATTTTTATTCAACACACTATTATCAGGGCATTATACTTACCCACAAACTTTTGGTATTAAGCTACAAAGGTTGTGGCTAGAAAAAAATTGCTTGCAAGCCAAGGCTACACTAAAGAGTGTAGGTCCTTTGCAGGACCCGATTCAGTCTTGTGGGGCCTAGTCACAATATTATGTGTTTCTTATAAATGGAGAGAGCCCTGCAAATAATATGCTACTTTCAGAGGAACCTTCTTACCAGACAAACCCTCTCAGGTTAACAAATTATTAAACACAAAATAGCCGAAGTAAACTTTGAAATCTTGCCTAATTGTCAAACTGGTGGTGCTTCAACAGAAAGTACTCTCTCGCATTAGTAATGATTGGGCAGTTATAATGAGGAAATTTCTGCCCATTTCTCTTATCTCAACCAATACTTGTAAAATTCGTTAACAATCATAGTGTACCAGAGACGAAAACATGATTTATTTAAATTAATAAACCAAAACAAATGAATGAAATGAAACTAATTAAAACTGCGTTCCATCACCAAGAAGACCCATCCCCCAAATTTAAGAATTTGTTTAGAAAATTCTAGCAACAGAAATGAGTTTAAAAATAATATTTCTCAGCTTATTCGAAACTACGTATATTTTCCAAGAAATGTAATGACCTCATTTATAGATCAGTTTTGTGTGTAAAAACCTCTTTTATCTTCTGTAATTGTTCTCTTTTCTCTCTCTATCTATCTGTAAATTTCGAAGAAAATTTTGGTAATTTTCAAAAATATAGAGTGTTTGCCGAAATGGGACATTTTGGAACCGTAGTTTGCTCTTTTTTACGGAAAATTAAAGTAAAAACGTAGAGCCGTTGTTTAAAAAATATGTTAAAAAAACATTACTGCAAGCCAAATTGCGCAAAAACGTAAGATTTGTTAAAATTGTAGATGCCCTTTATATAAATATACAACTTTGTATAACAGGTTTCCTAAATAAAAATGTGTGTGTAACATTCTGATTGTAGGAAGACACCAAAATATTTTAAAATATGTGTGTTTTTTGAAAATTAAATACTTAAAAAAATTAGACATGCACAATTTTATAAACGTTTTGTGTTATACCTGAGAAAAAACTGCTGAGGTTTTTAGAGAAATATTGAAATTTTTTCAGGCGCCGTGTTCATTGAACTCTGCAAGGCGAGTTCCGTCGCCAGAGCCAGCGACCACTTGCTCACGTCACCTTGGCGAGCGCGTTCTTCAGGGCTTTTCCGGAGCCCCCCGCCCGCGCCCGGCACCGCCACGAGGCCAGGGGGCAGAGGAGGGCAGCGTTGCCGCCACGACCACTGTCCCGCCTCTGCGTGGAAAAAGGGAACCTCTCATCTTGTGGTGGATATACACCATATAATTCTTATTGCCTCAATACTACCATACAAATAATATCTGTTTTAGATCTTTATTTTATTATATTATGATGTAATAAAATAAAATAACTTGTTATCATGCTCAAATGAGTATAGTGATTCGCTATATTCCTTATTTTGATGAATTGAAATAAAACCGGCAAGTTTGTAATATTTCCGTGAAATTAACATCAGTCGCTCATATATCACTTTTACGTATCACGTTTGTTAGAGATTTAGATGATTGTTGGGTAGCAGACCTTTTAGTAGAAATAACATGTAGAAGGCACACAGGCTGCTTACATATTCGAAAGGTTCTTTTTTACTTTCTCACACTTACTAACGTAAGAGAAAAAATTGTAATCGTGAAAACCCGGCCGGAAAACCGTTAACCGGAAAACGGCGAAGTTTCGTCATATAAACACTTTTGCCGGACCCAGGTACCGAAAAATTTTATAAATGCAGTTGGTAAATATAGGAAAAAATCTTCTTGTACGTGGTGAAGTCAGAACGCATTTTTTGTCGCATCTTTTATATTACAAAATAGATTAACGGGAAAAGTCTGTCTGTTTTAACCACAATAAGACTATTCTACATATTGTTTTTAAAATTTCAAATCTAATTGAGGTATAAACATATAATTAAGTCTCCGCATATCAATTTCAGCAAAAAGAGAACTCTATTATTCACCAGTGGGAGTGTCCAATATTTAATGGAATATTTTACCATTAAATCTTGATTCCGTATTATTGAATAAGCATTTAACAATCACAATGTACACCTCATGAGTTATACCTGTGTCTGGTATTAGTTTATGATACTGGATTGTAGTTTCCGAAATTCAATGATGTGGTATGATTGGAAAAAAGTTCGTGACTTCCAAAGAAGAACGTGTATGGGTAGTTGGAATGGCAACATTGACAATTTCTTGTCATAGTTAAAAACTATTTTCAATGTATTTAGAATCTAATTCCAATATTGGATTCTGAATTATTTTCAAATATTTACATAACTATATTGTCCTAGTAGTTGAAATATTCGAAATCATTGGGAAACAATTTCATGTACTTTAACGAAACCATATGCATGGGATATTTGTCCTATTGTGGGGTATACAGAGTAATAGAACTTTTTGTCAATATATCCGTGGTCTCTCCAATGTTTACTGATATGTTGAATTCATTTAATAAATTGAATTATCTTAGTTTGTTATAACGATAGATACTATTTGTTTGGACCAGAAAATTGAGCAAGGACTTTATTGATATATTATGTTTTGTCTATGGCAATGTATCTACCTCCTGATTTTATTTAAAGTAATTTAGAACACTGTGCAAATGCATGGTCTACCTCCTTTGTTACATAATTGTTGCATAATTACAATACGTAGGTTCGAAAACTGTTTACAAAATCTTAGAATAAGTAGAAATTTCAGAACACTTTCTTTTAATGTATTTCTATTACCTAAAAAAGAAGTACCTAATTTATTAATGTCTCACGTTACATTTCTCTGTACTGAAAAGAGTAAACTTTGTATACCCTAAAGTCCTTCATAGTTTTCAAGGTAATATCTTTCCACACCCTAATATAAGGAAATGGAAATTATGACCCAAACTAAACGTATAGTCGAAAATTCCATGTTCATCTCCAATTTGAATAATTTATATCTACAAGATATTGTGACGTACCGAAATATATTTTTAAATATGACCGACCTTTTCACGATACATCAATACAATAAAACACCAATTCTCAGGACCTAGACTCTATAATATTTACATACGGAAATCATTGGACGAATTGAATAAGATTGTTTTGTAAGTCAGCTAAAATTACTATACTAAAAATATTAGACGTTTCTATGCTGAACAAATAAAACTATATTGATTGTCTACATGAACAGTAAAATTGAAGACAGAACAAGGAATTATACTGTATTATTATCAGTACATAAGTGACATAGCTTTCTCGCTTCTCGGTTGTTCTCGGTTCACATATCACGTAAGCTTCTTCCTCACATAACTTAAGCGCCCAGTTCAATTTGTCTAAGGTCTTGTCTCGCTTCCTTCAGCGAATACCATTTTTTTTACGAAACACCTCTTACTATTAAAACATTGATTTGTCTAAAACACAGCCAAAAAACGTCCCCTCTCACACTTGGTTTTCATGTCCTCTAGCTTTTTCAAAGCCCCCTTGTCTCTCCAATTTTCACATCCTCCTATAGTTCCACTTAAGTTCACAGGGTTTACATAAAATGTCCACACGTGTTTCATTCACATGTAATATATTACAATATAAATATTTGTCTCTTATCGAGCTATGAAAGAGTAGTAACATAGCAGAGATAAATAGACCGCATGGGATCCGTTTAGCATAAATACCGAAAAGAGTGCGATTAGTGTAATTACTCATTGCAAGAACTGAAATTGGCACTTCTGCAATATAAATGGGAAGGTTTATGGCTGATGTTCTGTGAGGAGAGTTTGGTAGTTCCTGTGCAAATATTGCACCGACAATGAAGTGAGAAAAAATGTGAACATATTGGATGTGATTTTGCAAGGTTATGTTATCGTTGTTTCAAGGGTATGTTTATGCTGTTAACAGCATAGTAATAAAAATCTACAATAAAGAGTATGGATGTGTAAAATGTGACCTACATAACGCACTAGTAAATAATTTCGTAGATGCGCGACAGATGGCAGCACAAATTAAAATATATTATTTTGACCGAATAGATTTATGGCGGTAAAAAAATGATTAAATAAAATTCGCCGAGGAGAGATTTTGAGAATAAATTTCCCAGAACTAATTAAGTAATTCAAAGTTTTATTGATGTTCGAAGTTGTTAACTGAAAATGGTAAGAATATTCTGGGTTTTACTTCCTGGCGTGATGATAAAGGTTTTCAATTATTCGCGTCCTGGTTACGCAGTGGTAACATTGTGCTCTGATCCTGCCAAGCGAGATTGAAGTTAGTGTGTGTCAAATAGTCAGTAAACTGTGCATTACGTACGGAGTGTTAAAAACCTTGTTCTACGAGTGTAAGTGTGTTTCACCAAGTGCATGATTAGCCGGGGCAGCGGCTGCCCTGCCAAAGGATGGAGTCGTCGGACACCACGGCTCCTTTAACCTCACTTCCGTCACCGCAGGTATCTACACCCCACCAAAGCATGAAAACTTACGCAAATGCCACGTCGACAGAAGGCTTTCCCACTAAGGATCAGGCCATAATTATAGACGCACAAGAAGGTGTCACTATTAAATACTATATTAACAGTCTATCAAGTATTATAGATGCCAGTGAAATCAGGTTCATATCACGAATTGCTAATAATAGAGTCTGTATATTTCTAAGTTCTAAAACCATTGCTGATAATCTTGCCAACAATCACAAAGTTATTAAAATTAAAAACTATGAACTGAAGTTGAGACCTCTAGAAACAAAGGCCAAAAGAAGTATTATTTATAATGTTTGTCCCATCATTCCCCATTCAGTCATAGAAGATATGTTCACAAAAAACAATATCAAATTAGCATCTAAAATCTCATTTGTAAAAGCTGGTGTATCTGGACCGGGTTCCCATATCATGAGTTTCCGCAGGCAGGTGGATGTTTCTCCTGATGATGTGGGTTTACTAATTTAATCTACTACTGTGTTTTATGATGGTTCATCGTATCGAATATTCTTTACAACTGATGACATGTCTTGCTTTAATTGTCATTAAACAGGGCACTTAACTGGGCAATGTCCTTCACCCAACACCTCTAACCATAATAAAAATACCAACCCAACCAGTGTCCCTACAGAAGCTAACCACACTTGAAATATTTCCTGTGAAGTACCAGAATCTTCAATTAATGAAAAAAACACTGAAGTAGATACCCAAAATCAGCTTGTAACCATGGAAAAGAATGGTAATATTGTCTCTACTATACCTAAAAGAACTCTTTCATCAGACTTCATCACAGATTGAACAAGAAAATAAAAAACTGGTTAATCCTAACATGGAATCAGGAAAACACCCTAAGAAGAAAAAAAGATGCAAGAAGTAATTGAAGAAAGCATCATTAAAGGAAAGTCTACAACTAAATCACTTGAAGATCTTATTTACCCATTGAAGGAAAAAATTGAGACTAACAGTAGTGATTTTCCCCTTACCTACAACCAACTGAAAAATTTCATAGATATGGCATCTGGTTCCAAAAATCCAACTTCAATAGCTACAGACTTCACAAATGATATTTAAACTATTATTAAAATGATGACAGTTACCTATCCCTTACTTACTGAAAGATCTATCTAAAAAATAGATTCACAAGAATAATAAATAAATTAAAAATTCACAAGTACAGGAAGAAGAAACTGACACAGAAATGTCTGAATAAACCCTCTCAATGAAAATTACACAATGGAACTGTAATGGTTTTTATGCAAGATTACTCTACTTGAAATTGTTAATAAAAGAAACTAAACGAAAGATTTTGTGCCTTCAGGAAACCAACTTCAAAGAAAATCACTTTGGAAAACTATCTGGCTATAAGTCATCTATTCAAAATAGAAATAGTACGCAAATTGCCAGTGGAGGAGTAGCAATTTATGTAAAGAATGATTGATTTATGCAGGAAATTCCTTTACAAACTGCCCTAGAAGCCATTGCGGTCAAGGTGAAAATTAATACTCATATAACTGTTTGTAATATTTATATCCCAACAGTCAAAATTTTGACATCTATGAACTAGATAATATTCTTACACAGCTACCTAAACCGTATGTAATAGTGGGTGATTTCAATAGTCATAGCAAATTGTGGAGTTCTACCAAATTGGACAGAAGAGGGAAAGTAATCGAATAGTGCCTGGATAACCACAACAACCTAATCTTAATAAACACTGGCTTGCCTACACATTTTAATATAAGTAATGGTACAGATAGTGCTATTGATCTAAGCCTTGCTTCTAATTATATTGCAGTAAGAATTCTATGGTCTACAAACTCAAACCTATATGACAGTTATCATTACCCCATTAAAAATCATATTCCATCTAATAAACCAGTTTCTGAACTTAGGTACTAAACTAAATGGATTTTACATGAAGCAAATTGGCAAAAGTTTCAAGAGATTATTAGTTCCAATGTTGACAATCTTATTAAACCTAACAATATAAACCCACAAGATATAAATAATTTATTATGTGACTTTATCAATTTAATTATAACAGCAGCTAATGTCTCTATCCCCCAAACAACAGGAAAAATAACAAAGCACCAAGTGCCATGGTGGAATGCAGAATGCACTACAGTTATTAAAAATAAAAAGAGAACCTTTAGAAAATTCAAGAAAAACAACACATTAGAAAATGAAATAGCATATAGAAAAGCAAGAGCCTTAGCAAGACTCACCTTAAAATCTACTATGATACAATCCTGGCAAAAATACACATCCATCATCACCCATCAAACCTCAACAACTGAACTTTGGCAAAAAGTTAAGTCAATCAGTGGAAAAAGTTGGCCTAGTACACCCAATACCTTCATGGATAAAAATGGAAATCAACACTCTGGACCTCAAGCTATTAGTAATATTCTTGCTAACAACTTTGCGGACAACTCAAGTAATAAAAACTATGACTCAAATTTCCTGTCTGTAATAGCTCCAATTATCAACTCAAATCAAGAACATATCAGACTGACTCTAAGAGATAATGAAGAACAGCATAACCAAGAGTTCTTAATGAGCGAACTCACAGTTGTACTAGACAAAAGTAAAAATTCAGCCCCAGGCCCTGATAGAATTCCGAATAGTTTCCTAAAAAACATGCCTAAAGTTGCTCATGAATACCTTCTCCAATTGTATAATTTTATTTGGAACACTCAATCCTTTCCCAACCAATGGAGAGAAGCAATTGTTGAACCAATACCCAAAACCAACAAAGATCACACCCATCCTACTAACTTTCGCCCAATCTCCCTAACTTGTAATATATGCAAATTACTCGAAAAAATGGTCTGCAACTGGCTGATATGGATATTAGAAAGCAATAAACAGATATCACCGCAACAAAGTGCCTTCAGAGCATTTAGATCTACCAATGACCACCTAGTCAATAATGACACCGATATTAATGGTGCTCTGGTTTTGAAGCAACGTGTGATGGCTGTCTCACTGGATATCGAAAAGGCGTATGAAATGGTATATAAAGACAGGCTGATAACATTCTGTCAAACTTGCAAATTAAAGGTAACATCTTAGCATTTATCATAAACTTTCTAAAACACAGATATATTAGAGTCAGAATACAAGTCACAACATCGCAACCCACAGATTTGGCAAATGGTCTCCCACTGGGATCAGTTCTTAGCGTATTACTCTTCATAATCGCCATCAATGAAGTAAACCTGGTAGTCCAACACCCTGTAAAAATATACCTTTATGCCGACGATATCACTCAGCTCTGCAGAGGAAAAAACTTCAGACAACTGGGAATATCATCCAAGAAACATTAAATAAAATCAATAATTGGTCAATTAACTCGGGATTCACAATTTCGAAAACAAAATCGGAATTTATAGTGTTTTCAAGAAGACGCAAGGATTAGAATGAAGGAATTCAACTTATACTTGGAACCTTTCAACTCAAAAGAACAAGTGTCTGTAAAATTCTTGGTATGCTTTTTGATTCTACTCACTCATGGAAACAACAGGTAGCTGCTCTCAAGTTGGAATGTAAAAAGAGACTAAATGTAATAAAAATGTTGTCGTCCATCAAATGGGGTGCACAATCTGAATGTCTAGTCAAAATATATTGTGACGTCACGGGATTATACAAACCCGTAACGCCACCATAAGCCACGAGAAAAGACCAGAACACAGAGAAATAAAGTACGCGGCGGAGCGATGGTCCGAGAAAGCGACATCTACCCGCAGGTTTTCGCACTCCGATGTCCGAAGTTACGGATCATGTTTTTCTTGAGAGGGCGCGAAGGAGGAGAAAATTCACCCCTCCAGAAATTTCCCCAGGCGGAGTCACATAAATACCGCGACGCGCTTCGGGAGAGTTCTCTTTCAATTTCGACAGCGGCGACGACTCTTAAATTTCGACAGCGGCGACGATAATTTCTTCGGCGATAGTAATTGGTTAGTGCAGGAGTATATTTTTACTTGCTTAGTTAAAGCTGATTTGAGAAACGCGGTAATAAGTGATAGAATTCAGAAGTGAAGTGCATGAACAGTGTTAGCACTAACATTACGCGAGAAAGCAAGCGATGTGATTGCTTAAATCTGAAAAGTTTCATAATTGAAATAAATTCGCGCAGAAGGACTCTAAACGAAATCCAGCATTTAATTTTGTACGCCACGACCACGCACGCTCAAAGTGTGGTATGTCGGCCGAGTGCTAGAAGCATTCAATTCAATAACGCTAGTTATTCGAAGCTGGAAGCGCGAACGACGGGTACGCGGCACGCAGAAGGACGACTCCAGTGAAGACTCAAGCGTAGGCGAGAAGGGCTTGGACCGATTACGTGGATGGTGGAATCCGGAGAGATCGAGAGAAAGGTTTGGAATTTGGACGAGTAGCGGAATCCGGAGAATCGGGAGAAAGAAGTGGTGTAACCGTGGAACATCGAACCAGTCAAGCGACGCGGCGAGGACGGCGAGCGACCGAAACACCAAGGTTAACTGATGGCAAGCGGGAAGGCGATGTCTAGGTAAAGAACTCGCAACTTCTATGCGGCAATTTGTTGGGAAATCGTGTAGCTTCAAATACCAGGCGAAGCGTCCTAAAATAGGTGAAAGTTCCAAATAATTACTGGGAGAAATATTCCGAACGTATGAGCGGCAGTTTAGATTTCATTCGCTGTACGCACCAGTAAATTTGTTTGAATGCCATACCTTGTACAACTTTTCTAGAGTGAATATGATATTTCATGTAGTGTAAAAGTGATCTTGTTTGAAAGTCACGCTTTTATTGTATTATATCAGGGATAATTAGTTGCTATAATTTGTAAAGGGTACGATTTAAGTAACGTGTGTGTCACCTTTATTCTGGTGTTTGAGTTCACAGCATTGTAATAAATGTGCAGCTTAAGGCTGACACCTGTGAACAGTCTATGATAGAATAATTGTAGAGAATCACTTAAAGGGCCGTGCACGGAGAAAACTTAAGAATAACAAAAGTTAAATGAGGTATACGAAATAATTCAGAAAGAGGTAGAAGCACAAGAATTGTAAATAGTACTTATTGAAGTATTAAGGCAGTCGAGGTGACGCCTATACATTTTTTTGTGGTTGTGTTCTTTTCTTTTTGTTGTTTCTGTTTTCTTTGCAGTGACCATCTACGCAAAGTGCATACTTCATTGTATATTTGTGCCACTGTGTAATTTGTTTACTCACTGAATATATGCTCATTTTACCAGAATTTTACCTAATTCATTGTGTCAAGGTTTCAGACCTTTCTCATACCCGAAAGATCCTGCTTCCTGAGAATTCAAAGCTCGCTTCACGAGCATTCATTGTTTCACGCTTTATCGCCACCGGCTGGAAGGTAGTAGGTGGGTGTGTTACAATATATATATATATATATATATATATATATATATATATATATATAAATATAAATTTTGTTTTTCTTTTTTTTGAATATGAGAATGTATATTTTTTCACATATATTTATGATCTGAAATTTGAACTGCTATTATCTGTATTAATTCCCCCCCCCCCGTCGTAATTCATTTTTGCAATTTTATCTGTAATATGTTCCTTATATTTTGCAATCATATAATGAGTTTTTCTTTATTGATTATCCTTTTTTATGTTAATTTTGAACTGATATGTATCCATTAATTGTAATTTAATTTTCTATTTTATTTTGTATTTATTTATAATTTTGTTATATCTTTCTGTATCTTGTAGACTGACGATGACGGCAAAGCCGTCGAAAGACGGCTATCTTAATAAAGCTAGTATGTTGACGAAGATGACCTCTTTTATTTCTTCTGATAAGAACGTCAACAACACCAAATCAGAATTCCCACAAAAAATTTAATAACAAGTTTACAACAAGATTATGTCAACTTTTACCAAGTATATACAGATGGTTCTAAAAGTGATGGAAAAGCTGGTTGTGCATTATATGTTCAGTCTCCCAATATAGTCGAATCGCAACGACTCCTAGATTATTTTTCCATTTGTTCATGGGAAGTATGGGCAGTCCTTAAAGCCATGGAATTCAGCCTCAAGCAAACAAATTACTTGCCCATTGCAATATTCACTGACTCAATGACAACTCTTAAAGCCATAGAAAATAAACATACACGTAACCCCATCATACAAAAAGTCCAAGAACTTATATTTATTGAAGGTGATAAAGGGATAAAAATCGAATTTATTTGGATCCCATCCCCTAGGGCAATCGCTGGCAATGAGAAAGCAGATAAATATGCAAAAATGGCAACATAATTTCTACGTTTTGATTCCCAAATTCGTGGCACTACAAAAGACATTAAAAAGCTCTTCTGGACATCCTGCTTCAAATATTGGGACTCACAAAGGAAATTAAAATCACCAAAATTACACCTAGTTAGGAACTCAGTATGGAACCAGCCCTGCCGAAAATCTGCCTTAAAAGAAGAGAGCAAGTTATCATCACTAGATACGGATCGGTGATTTTAATCTGAAATATTGTTACATATTCAAAAAATGCGATCCAGAACCGTGTCCTAAATGTGGTGAAATAATATCTACACAATACCTTATCTTAGAATGCGCCGGTATATCAAAGGAAAGAAACCTACTGAAACTAGAAACTAACTTACATAAAATGTTCAGCTCTGCAGACGGGTGTGCTAAAGTACTGAAGTTGCTAGACATTGTTAACTTAAGTAAGGTAATATAATATAAAATTTGATGTTATTAATTTTGAGTAACAATCTAAGGTAATGCAATCATGAAGAAAAATATGTGTTATAATGTTGTAAATTGTTATGTAATTTAAACTATAATGTGATGTATACTTAATTTGATTGATATTGATGGTGTATACTTAATGAATTGGGGACACTTAATGTGTGAATACTTAATTGTGATACTTAATGCATTGATGTATACTTAATTGTGGTCGCTGATGACCTTTGATATTAAAAAACGACCTTAAATAAATTAAAAAATACTTTTCACTTTTCCTGTCGAATATTAGATACTGCATCTGTATTTACTGCAGAAAATAAAGCTTTAATAAGGGGATCGAAAAATCATTAATCGTGGTTCTGGAAACTTTGATGTGTTTACATATTCGAATAGTTCACCTTTTCATCTGAACAATGTTTACAGAGATGATTTATCTTGTATAATTCAGTTAATTAGACAAGATAGCATTTGACTCTAATAAAGGATTTATGTACAATTAATATGGATTCCTGCCCATAAACGTATAATGGGCAATGAAAAAATTCTGATAGGCATGGACGAAATTGGCTGTGAATGGTTTCTATTTCTCTATTACCGGCACGTTTGCTACAGCTCCGTAAGTAAGAGTCCGTCCGCACTTACGCGGTAATCGGGCTGAGCGTCGCTTAGTGCGCAAAATTGCTTAGCTTGCAGTCTTCTGCCGTGTGATGTCAGCGGTGGCGGGGAATGTACCCCGGAGCTGGCGTCGGGCGGCTTGGCGTACTCACAGGCGGGAAACCAGCGACAGCACGCTCCCTCTGGGCCCACTGCTGCTTCGTCGTCGCACACATTCCTCGACACGCGCCCCCGGTCACAACCGCTCGTTGTCAATCGGAAAGGATGGTACCGTACCTGGCTAGCGGTCACCGGATAGGAAGCTCCTTCCGGTATCGAGTCTTTTAAATAATTCTCGTAGCATGTAAGATCATGCGGGGCCGAATTTTAGGCTGAAATGCCAAATCACCGAACACGTGTTTTGAGAGCAATTGTCTCTGACACTTGTTTCGAAGAAATTAATATCTCTGATGAGTTCTGGCCGTAAGTGATTCTTACGAGTGTCGAAAAGTAGTCACTCCGACACAGTTCTAAAAGTAATTCCTGAAAGCAAGCAAATAACTAAATGCTTAAGCAAGTGAAGCAAGTGATTCTCCAAAGCGGGTTCTAGAGTACTTCTCGAAAGCAAGTTCTAAAGTATTATTTAAAAGCAACTTCTCAAGTAAAGTGAAGTTCTCAAGTGACCTGAATCTTGGGCCACACGCGCCCACGGACGAAGGCACGCCTTCCCTCTCCCGAATCGGCGGGCCTCTCCCTGATTCGCTCGCCCTTTGCTAACGGGGCGACGCTTGAGCCAATCGCTCGCGAGTTCGATCAGACAATGTGTAGCATGTGCGAAAGTAGGCCGCGCAGCCCACGGATAAAAACTTGCGCGTAACGAAAGGATGGTCGTACACACGCGGCACGTCCGCGTCGGTGACACGTTAAAACGTTAAAATTAATATCTTAAAACGAGGTGTATAATGTAAAATTTATCCTGGCACTCTATCGCAAAGGTTAGATAAGAAGAAAATCCGAGCAACGCCAGGCATTTTGCTACTGAAAGAAAGAAATAAACTTGCAACCAAAAATTATATATGGGTCCAATTTAGGGAATAATTTCATAAAATAAATAAAACAAAATACGTGACTGTAATTCTTCAGGGTTCAAAACCCTGTGATCAATAGTCGGTATTACTAACGTTTATTTATTTATTTACGTCAAAGACAATTAAAAACTGTGTATGACATGCAATGGGGAGAAGAGAATTCTGTGCACGTTTTGAAAATTCTGTGAACCCTACATTAAGCCATATACAACATGAATTTTGAATACGGAAAAAAAGTTTCGATGTAATGAAATCTATTTTCAAGGATAAATCAGTAATAAAATTTGGGCTATTATCCATTATGTCCTTCGTCAAGGAATAGCACTTCCTGTCGCGACAACATGGAAACGATAATTTGAATAACTATATTTCCCACTGAATTCTAGAAGACGTGCACAGATAATGAGGTTACATTTATGTTCAGAAACAAAACAAGCGGCCATCTCAGAATTTGCTGAATAAGAAAAACTAGCAAACCTGATCGAGGGGTCATTGACCCGGAGACTGCAGTACAATACATGTTACATGCTGCTAAGATTTATACACTTAGAAAGGTAAATAATGCATTAAATATCACTGTTAAAATTGATGTTACTTTCCTTGTGATGCTCAGTACAGTCTCTAATTGTAAAGAAACAGTTATGCAGCAGAAACCATTTCACTTGAAATTTAAACTTTTCTGTCGAATTTAATCGTTTACTTTCATATGGCAAAGTGTTGTAAAATAATGTACATGTATTGTATGTGAATTTTTTGTAATAAGCTGTTGATACTATCACCTGATGAATATGATTTCTACGTCGGGTACTATAGTAATAGACGTCGGCGTTTTCTGAAAATATATTCCCACCCTTAAGCAAGTCATTTTTGAAAAGAACCACTGATTCGTAAATCAAAAGACAAGGCAATGGTAAAATTCCTAGATTAATGAAGAAAGGCTTATAAGAATCACGTCCGTGGGATTTGGATTTATTATACGTACAATGCTTTTTCGAAAACTAAAAGTCTGGAAGCTATAAGATGTATTTTCCCAGAATATTATGCCATCTCTCAGGCGGGAATGAACATTCGCGAAATATACACAACGACCAGTATGAAGGTTGAGTGAATTTGAAAGAATTCGGAACGCGTAGCATAATTAACTTAATTTTGTGTTTAATTCATTTAAATGGACGTTTCATTTGAGGTTTGACTGAATTGAGATACCTAAAAATTTTCTTGCCTTAACATCAGTGAATAGTTCACCGTTAATTTTCAATGGAGCGCAGAATCGTTTATTTGAAATGAAACACTGCGTTAAAACCGTTTTCTTTTTATTTGCTATTAAGTTGTTATTTCGTAACCAATTTGAAACATCTGATATTGTACTATTTACGGTTTCTATATTGCAAAATATGTTCATATCATCTGCAGAGAGAACTGTTTTTCCGTTTCAAATCGTCGAGGGCACATCGTTTACGTATAGTAAAAACAGAATAAAGTGTAAAATCGATCCTTAAGAAACTACATGTGCAATCGACAAAGATCGGAAAGGAGTGTGCATAATGTTCCATCATTCCAGTAAGGTATTTCCACTCAACGAGATCGTTGTTTTAGATTTCATCCCATTTAAGTTTCCATTTAACGTAAATTTCCAATCCAATTTAAGGTTCCATTTAGCGTTCCATCTGGAACTCCTATAATTTGTGTCAATGGTGTGGATAAGTAGTTACCATTGCCAGTATTTCATTTACTTTGAATTGATGGTTTCCAATCAACAAGTTATATACATAGATGGTTAACCACGATTTCAGAGCGAATGAATGATTAATCAATTTTAATTAGACAGTTGTTTTCCGATTCTAATTATGAGTCTTTGGTTTGGTAGATAAAAATATTTATTTAAGGTGGCTATATATGAAGATACATAGAAAAGACAGCCCTTTCACTCCGTTTCAAATTAAAATGATTATTGGTCAATTACACATTTTTGGCATTCAAAACGCCTCCCTGGCTGTCTTCGGCTACTTAACACAATTGTGAAAACTTGAGTGTTAACCACATTTCACTGCCATAGACATATTTCTTTTTTTGCCGTTGGAGGAAGCGACGTCAAACTTCGGGAGCGCCCCTGGCGTATCAGAGAAGCAGAAGAGAGCGAAACCTTGTGCCCCAATGGCGACGCTGGCGCCTCGCGGAGTGGGCGGCGGCGCCTCAGCGGACCTCAACGCAACAAAGCCACGCCGCCCGGGCAGCGCAGCCCCCCGGCACAGTCGCCCCGGAAACACTCCGTGGAAGGAAGTGCAAGCAGAGCGCACCCGCATACTCGCGCTCCACCGAGAATCGCACGAGATGCGGTAAGGACTTCAAATTTCTTTCCTTGAGCAGTGTAGAATTGGTGAAATTTGTTGCTTTAACACATATTTAAACAGGAACTTTTAAAAAACATTTTCCTTCGAAAGATTGTATCAAATGAAAGTGACACTTTTATTCACACGTAATTTAAGAACAATATCCTTAAATTTTGGCAATACGATACGTTTCAAAAAGCTCAATTACTATTTATATTATGGACTTATTCGACGGCAACTATTAAATAAATGATATATTAAAAAATGGATGATTATACATTACACAACAAACGATAGTAATTGATTGAATTAAACATTTGTATATTTTACTTCTTATATGACAATATCACGTTCCATCTTCAATATATATATATATATATATATATATATATATATATATATATATATATATATATATATATAATTTTACGGCTGCAGTTTTACTTGGAAGCTCTTTACTAACAAAGTTTCTTACATGGAGCGAACTTTTAAACGGAACTGAAATTTAACGGAATAAAACAAAATCATTTGTCTAATAAATATTTGATAGTATATACCAATTATTTATTGGGCCAAATCTCCTATTAAATTAGGCTAGCAGAACACATGAAAGAGATGAGAAATGACCTTGACATTGAAATTTCTGATGGATTCGATAAATCACTTTATTTTTAATAAAATACAAGTTTGTTCCTTGGTTCTTCAGCACATAAGAACGCAAGCTTTATCGATGCCTGTTACTTTACTTGCTGTTCATGGAATATTTAATAGTCCAACCTAATCATTTAAAATTCAAACGTAATCAAATTGAATTCCATTTCCTTCTAGTTGGTCATTGGTTATTTGGCGTAACAGAAATTTCTTCTATTTCTCCCACAAATGTCCCACAGCTCACTGAAGAGTACACCAAAAGCTGCAAAAATGTTTTAAAATGCCATAATTCAAGTATTCAAGAAAAAAATATCTTCTAGGTATAATGACACCATGAAAGGTATTGTGGTTTAGTAGACAAAATATTGCTCCTTTGGATGGCTCGTTGGTTGGCGTTATTGCTTTCTATGGAGCAACCCCAGGTTTATAAGGTTTTAAGGTTTAAGGATTTTTTCGTTAAGAAGAACCGTATATTTGATGAATGGATGACTTCGTGCTAACCACACGAAATCCTTATCTTATGGCGGAAAGACTGGGTCACCGCTAACCAGTCAAGACCCGTAGCGAGCTGTCGAGTCAAAGGAATATTAAATATGGTGATGTTGGTGTCAAGTGTTGGTGATACTGATGATGGTTGTCTGGCGAAGGAGCTCCGTTTGTGGAAAGGCGGTGGCTCATTTTGCAGAAATTGTTTGAAAAATCTTCATTGAAGGCTCCGAAGGGAAAATGTACTTTAAAATAGAAAAAAATTAAAATCATACGACAGCCGTCAACTGAAGAAATATTACAAAACCGTGGGTGATTACTTAATGATCGTAAACTTGCATTGTTACTTTAAGGAGTTCCTATTGATAAAAGAAAATAATCTGACTTCCCAGGGGGAGGCTGTTTTAAGGCATCGTTAAGCAGCATTAGTGTAACCGGTCACGTATTCACATTCCTGAAATACATTGCTCTCCACCCAAGTCAAAATAACAACTCACATGCGCCGTGTTTCACACACCAGCTCTATGCGTACTGATGAAAAGATCTACGTAGTAGGATCGATATCTCGATCGACCTGATCGCACCGCTTCAACGATTCGCACCAGCTGATCCCCTCATTTTATCAGAGGAATAATACGCCGAGGTGTAAAAGAAATTGAAATGTAATAATCCAAGTCCCAAGGAAGGAGGCGCCCGCTGGGGGAGATGAATAAAGGGGGAAACACGACGTGTAGCGCTGGATGTGACGTACTAGCGAGGAAGGAACACCCCCTCATTCCACGATGAAACATTCACTGCCCTACGTGACGAATCACTGAAGCGGTTGCCGCCCGGAAACTCCAATCATATCATCAGAAAGGTGTAATGAAAAAAGAATTCTCTAAGGCCATGAGCCCTTCAATAAGTCATGATTTGCAATGGCTCGTATGAAATGGATCCTATTTCCAGTAAATATCAAAACTGAAACGCTTTTGACTTGGAATGTGGAAGTCTTCTGCGTTAGTGTGGCAACAAGGTTTCGGCAGTTGCTATACGCACCACATGTATTATTCTTGAAGATCGTGTTATATGTAAGCACTCTTTTTCTGTTTCAGGATCGTGCTCTTCATAGTAGCAGCAGCAGCTGCTGCAGCAATCAGCTGCATATTCTATGCAGCAATCCCTCCTGCACCCGACGAGGTAAATATCACAAAAGTAAAAGCAGAAGTTTCTTTTGCCCATTGCCTCGCTTAACTTGTTCCAGTTTTCATGATTTTGTAGATAATCCGCAGATAAACTAAATTAAGTATGTCCTTCCGGCTCGAAAATTCGATTGTTCAGGTGACTATTTTCGTTCATTGTGACGTACGTTTTCACGCTGTTACCAATGATTCTGCTTTTTAGTTCAAGTCGCTCATCAAGTATGTTGAACATCAAGGCTTCTTGATCATTTTTGCTGAGTGTGAGTTCTAAAATATTCCCACGCAAAACTTCTTATAGCCACAAAAAGTGACCATTGAGAACAATTACAACACAACTTATATTAAACTAGACTACCTGTGCCATAGAGGTCAACTTATACTAGAGAGTTGAATGAGTATGTTGAAAGGAACGCATCAAGGTCGTGAGTGGTCGGATAAATAGTTGTAAAACTGCTAAAACATCTTGAAATTTGATATTACTTTAAAACATTTTTCTGTCTCTTATGTATACATACCGTTTTAAAACAATAAACCTAAATATAGGGCCATTAATAAAACCATATAAAGGGCAAAATAAAAAAAGATTTTTTTTCAAAAATGATTTTCTCAAATATTTTATCTCAGATTTTCGTTTTTCTTGCTGCAAATTTACAGCGGAGACATTGCAGTTTATATAAATAAAAATTTTTGATGGTAAATTGGAATTTGCTACAGGTATTACCAGGTAAAGTTACATTTTCATTTTTGTTTTTTAAGGATTAAGAAGAGCGATACATAATATAGACTTATCATTTTTAAACCATGTTTCGCAATATTTTCCCATATTTTCGCAATATATTGCACAGTTTTCTTTATTTTCAATATTGCGCGAAAACTACTAAAATTTTCCCCAAAAAATCATTTCCTTAATGAAAGAACTAATGACAGAAATATTTACTTAAAAGAAAAATCTCTAACTTAAGTTTGTAGTTGTAAGAAGATGGGGGAAAAATCAAAATATTCCTTTTTCGGTGAATCGGAATTACTGGTCGGCCATATGTCACCTTTATAAGTATCATCAATCCAATCTTATAAAAAGTTTAGGGAGAAAATTTGGAGTCAATGTTGTAGAAAATTTAAAAGAGATCTTAGGGTCTTTGACAAATGTACCACGAAAACTTGAATATTATTAAAAATCGCCGAGCTTTGAGTCAAAAACGATCGACCGAAGAATATCATCTTTTGAAAAAAAACTTAAATCGTTTAGCCGCTAGTGTTGTTAGCAGAACGAAGGACGGCTGAGTGCATGTATGAATGAATATGGGTATGGATGCATGGACGACGGACAGATGGATAGACGGACGGACAAATGAACATTTTGAAAAAAAAACAATACTTTTTCGGTATCAGGCGACCGAAAACGTGTATTTGCGTATAAATGTGAAAACCGATTTTCCGAAGCATTGCCTAACTTTCTCTATATTACTTATATAATTCCGTACATTTCTACTTTGATTTAAGTACGTCTTCAACGTTCGTAATGTCGCCATTTTGCTATCGAGATAATTCCTCTTTGATATACTGCTTACGGCATTTCTTTTCCTTTACAAAAGGCTCCATTTATAGTCGAACTGTGTACCTTTCCCCCAGTTTCTCTCTAAAACTTTGGATTTAAATGCTTTCATCTGTCCTGCCAATGGATCAACCGTGTAATCATTGTTTGCACTAATAAATTCAACGAGAGATAGTGTTGTCTCTCACCTGTCTATGCAAATTAAAATACTTCTCAACATGACGTAAGAATATACAAGTTTGCTCATTCTGAGATTCAGAAAATGTTAGATTTTGGGTGGTAAGTTACAAGTACACTTTGGATAGGGCTTGCTTTAATTTTCTACTCCATATTTTTAAGGTTTTTACTCATTTGAAGTTTTAATTCATCTGTTTACATATTATCTTTTCAACCTTTTCAACCTTTCATGCAATTTTGTCTATTCTAAACCGTACTAACATTTTCACTGAGTTTAGCTAAAAATGGTGTAATTTTACTCTTGCACTTTGTATTGTTCAAGCCTTTTATATTGTTCCTCGAAGAAAAGCCGTCTTTAGGAAAACTAATGATTCTATCAATCTTCTCTTCCTTGCATTTTCGCACTTGCACTCAATTTCATAGGCCACACGAAAAACAGCTGAAAGAAGAGAGAGACAGAGAGAGAAGAATGCCTGATAGTGATAAATAAAAAGAAAGAGAGAAAGAGAGAAAAAAGAGAGAAAAGGAAGAATGGAAGTGAGAGAAAGAAAAGGAGAGAAAGATAGTGAAAGAGAGAGAAAGAAAAATGTAGAGAGAAAGAGAAAGAAAGAGATGCACAGAGGAGGAGACACAGATGGTGAGTGAGATGTGGAGAGATGAAGGGTGAAAGAGGGCGCGAGGGATGCAGAGAGGGATCGAGAGAGATTGTGGGAGAGATGATAAGATAAATGGTGAGAGCGATGAGGAGAGAGAGGTACAGAGAGTGTTCGAGAGTGATGGTGAGTGAGATGGAGAGATTTGTTACGAAAAATGGTCAGGAAATGGAGAGATGGATGGACGGAGATTGAGGGAGAGAAAAAAAGAGATAGAAAAAGAGATAGATGAAGAGAGATTTTTGCATTAAATTTTTGTTAATGTTGCAATTTTTCATGCAGAAAGTTTACAGTTTCACTCAAGCGCTTCCAGGGGAACAATCGATTTTTAAGAGATATATTTACCAGGCGAGAAGTAATTTTGATTTTGTAAATTCAAGTTTAGCTTGAATTGTTGGGCGTTGTGTGTTGCAGGTGCAGGGAGGGGCAGAAGCGCAGCGGTCGGGAGAGCAGGAGGCCCCCGCCGCCGCCCCCGCGCCCGCGCACCCGGCGCTCGCCACCAGCCCCGCGGTCCCCGCCGCCGCCGCCGGGGCTGCGTCCGAGCTGCCCGTCGCGCAGGCAGAGGTCGGCGGCCGGGCGCCCACGCCCCCTCGCCGCCCGCGCTCGCGCCCCCGCCCATCCGCGTCAGCGGACGAGGCTCCGGCCGCCGCGGTGGTCCCCGCCGCCACCACCGCCGCAGCGGCTCAGGCGCCCGGCCAGGACGTGGACGAGAGCGGCCCGGCGCCCACGCGCCCTCGCCGCCCGCGCCGCGCGCCCCCAGCGCTGCGACCATCCACCTCCGCCGCGTCAGCGGACGAGGCTCCGGCCGCCGCGGTGGTCCCCGCCGCCACCACCGCCGCAGCGGCTGAGGCGAACGTCCTTGACGTGGAGGAGAGCGGCCCGGCGCCCACGCGCCCTCGCCGCCCGCGCCGGGCGCCCACAGCGCCGCGACCAATCACCACCGCCTCGTCAGCGGACGAGGCTCCGGCCGCCGCGGTGGTCCCCGCCGCCACCACCGCCGCAACAACCGGCGCTCGCCCCCGCAGTCCTAGAGGGCTGTCCAGGTCCGACACATTAATGAACATCCACACCCACCAGGAGATGGCAATCCCCGCCACTGCCTCCTTAGACAACATCACTCCCCGACCACGGAGGGTGCGTTTCGAAGAGCCAGGAGTCGAGCAGGAGGAGGTCCAGCCGCCCCACCCTCCTCCCTCCTCCTCACCTCTCCACACCGCTCCTCCAAGGCCGAGAGTGAGATTCCACGACGAAGAAGAAGAGCACGAGCAACCTCCTCCCTCGCGCTCCGCTCTCCTCCTCACCCTCCGACGGAGGAGGGAGCGTTCTGACGACGACGAGGAAGAGCAAGAGCAAGTCCCGCCGCCCGGACCTCCGCCATCGCACTCCGCCCTGCTACTCGCCGCATTCGGACTCAACTCCGCCCTCGCAGCCGAGGACCTCCTGCGGCGCCGCGCAGAGAGGGCCCGCGCGCAGGCGCAGAGAGAAAGAGAGCGAGCGCAAGAGCAGAACGAGGGCGCCGCCCCGCCGCTGCCCCAGCTGCCAGGCGATCCGATCGCCCGGCGAGGGCCTTTCCGCGCGCGTCTGCCGCCCGGCGGCCCCCCGCAGCCGCCCCGCCCGCCCTAAGCGTAGGTGCTCCTCACATCACCACTCACTCACATCACCCGCCCCGCCCACCCTAAGCGTAGGTGCTCCTTACATCACCATTCACTCACATCACTCGCCTCGCTCGTCCTAAGCGTCGGTGCTTCTCACATCACCACTCACTCACATCACCTGCCCCGTCCACCCTAAGCGTAAGTGCTTTCCAGACATCACTACTGCTCTCCGGAAATACTCACTCGTCCGTTTCTCCTCAGCCCTTTACTCAGCCCTAAGTGCCTCCCCAGCTACATCATCACTGTACTCACACGCTGTCAGAAAACCTTCCCCACAGTCCATACCTCAGCCCCATACCGTGCGGTTTGGTAAGCGTGAGTACACTCCGCAATCTTAACATTACACAACACACATTGCTTTGTGGAAATAAAAAGAAACAACAATAGCCGCGCTAAAGGACATTTCTTTGCAGATGACAGACTTCTTTCTCACTGCCACCGCCTCCGCGGCCTCCGCCGCCTCCACCGCCGCTTCCTCCGCGGCCACCGCCAGCTCCTCCTCTACCGCCGCCTCCACTGCCGTTTCCGTTGCTACCGTCGCCCCCGCCCCTACAAAAATCTCCGAATCATCGGGGGTTTGGGCGGGGGCGGCGATTCTGTCGGAAGCGAAAAAGTAATTTTCTCTCAATTATATCTGTAAGCTTATTTCGGAAATTTGAGGAATAATTCTTCCCGATTCATTGTTTTCTCTTCTGACAACACCCCGTAGGACACAGAAGTACAACTGAGAAATTAAGGCAAGCTTCAGCTGCAAAACTATCAGGACGAAGTTTTAGCCCACAAATTTTTATTGCTAATTTTAGTCACAGACATACTTTCCCCCAATGCATTAGGGCATATTTTTATTCAACACACTATTATCAGGGCATTATACTTACCCACAAACTTTTGGTATTAAGCTACAAAGGTTGTGGCTAGAAAAAAATTGCTTGCAAGCCAAGGCTACACTAAAGAGTGTAGGTCCTTTGCAGGACCCGATTCAGTCTTGTGGGGCCTAGTCACAATATTATGTGTTTCTTATAAATGGAGAGAGCCCTGCAAATAATATGCTACTTTCAGAGGAACCTTCTTACCAGACAAACCCTCTCAGGTTAACAAATTATTAAACACAAAATAGCCGAAGTAAACTTTGAAATCTTGCCTAATTGTCAAACTGGTGGTGCTTCAACAGAAAGTACTCTCTCGCATTAGTAATGATTGGGCAGTTATAATGAGGAAATTTCTGCCCATTTCTCTTATCTCAACCAATACTTGTAAAATTCGTTAACAATCATAGTGTACCAGAGACGAAAACATGATTTATTTAAATTAATAAACCAAAACAAATGAATGAAATGAAACTAATTAAAACTGCGTTCCATCACCAAGAAGACCCATCCCCCAAATTTAAGAATTTGTTTAGAAAATTCTAGCAACAGAAATGAGTTTAAAAATAATATTTCTCAGCTTATTCGAAACTACGTATATTTTCCAAGAAATGTAATGACCTCATTTATAGATCAGTTTTGTGTGTAAAAACCTCTTTTATCTTCTGTAATTGTTCTCTTTTCTCTCTCTTATCTATCTGTAAATTTCGAAGAAAATTTTGGTAATTTTCAAAAATATAGAGTGTTTGCCGAAATGGGACATTTTGGAACCGTAGTTTGCTCTTTTTTACGGAAAATTAAAGTAAAAACGTAGAGCCGTTGTTTAAAAAATATGTTAAAAAACATTACTGCAAGCCAAATTGCGCAAAAACGTAAGATTTGTTAAAATTGTAGATGCCCTTTATATAAATATACAACTTTGTATAACAGGTTTCCTAAATAAAAATGTGTGTGTAACATTCTGATTGTAGGAAGACACCAAAATATTTTAAAATATGTGTGTTTTTTGAAAATTAAATACTTAAAAAAAATTAGACATGCACAATTTTATAAACGTTTTGTGTTATACCTGAGAAAAAACTGCTGAGGTTTTTAGAGAAATATTGAAATTTTTTCAGGCGCCGTGTTCATTGAACTCTGCAAGGCGAGTTCCGTCGCCAGAGCCAGCGACCACTTGCTCACGTCACCTTGGCGAGCGCGTTCTTCAGGGCTTTTCCGGAGCCCCCCGCCCGCGCCCGGCACCGCCACGAGGCCAGGGGGCAGAGGAGGGCAGCGTTGCCGCCACGACCACTGTCCCGCCTCTGCGTGGAAAAAGGGAACCTCTCATCTTGTGGTGGATATACACCATATAATTCTTATTGCCTCAATACTACCATACAAATAATATCTGTTTTAGATCTTTATTTTATTATATTATGATGTAATAAAATAAAATAACTTGTTATCATGCTCAAATGAGTATAGTGATTCGCTATATTCCTTATTTTGATGAATTGAAATAAAACCGGCAAGTTTGTAATATTTCCGTGAAATTAACATCAGTCGCTCATATATCACTTTTACGTATCACGTTTGTTAGAGATTTAGATGATTGTTGGGTAGCAGACCTTTTAGTAGAAATAACATGTAGAAGGCACACAGGCTGCTTACATATTCGAAAGGTTCTTTTTTACTTTCTCACACTTACTAACGTAAGAGAAAAAATTGTAATCGTGAAAACCCGGCCGGAAAACCGTTAACCGGAAAACGGCGAAGTTTCGTCATATAAACACTTTTGCCGGACCCAGGTACCGAAAAATTTTATAAATGCAGTTGGTAAATATAGGAAAAAATCTTCTTGTACGTGGTGAAGTCAGAACGCATTTTTTGTCGCATCTTTCATAGTACAAAATAGATTGACGGCAAAAGTCTGCCTGTTTTAACCACAATAAGACTATTCTACATATTGTTTTTAAAATTTCAGATCTAATTGAGGTATAAACATATACTTAAGTCTCCGTATATCAATTTCAACAAAAAGAGAACTCATTATTCACCAGTGGGAGTGTCCTGTATTTAATGGTATATTTTACCATTAAATCTGGATTCCGTATTATTGAATAAGCATTTAACATTTATAATGTACACCTCATGAGTTATACCTGTGTCTGGTATTAGTTTATGATACTGGATAATAGTTTCTGAAATTAAATGGTGTGGTATGATTGGAAAAAAGGTCGTGACATCCAAAGAAGAACGTGTATGGGTAGTTGGAATGGCAACATTGACAATGTCTTGTCATAGTTAAAAACTATTTTCAATGCATTTAGAATCTAATTCCAATATTGGATTCTGAATTATTTTCAAATATGTACATAACTATATTGTCCTAGTGGTTGAAATATTCGAAATCATTGGGAAACCATTTCGTGTACTTTAACGAAACCATATGCATGGGATATTAGTCCTATTGTGGGGTATACAGAGTAATAGAACTTTTTGTCAATATATCCGTGGTCTCTCCAATGTTTACTGATATGTTGAATTCATTTAATAAATTGATTAATCTTAGTTTGTTATAACGATAGATACTATTTGTTTGGACCAGAAAATTGAGCAAGGACTTTATTGATATATTCTGTTTTGTCTATGGCAATGTATCTACCTCCTGATTTTATTTAAAGTAATTTAGAACACTGTGCAACTGCATGGCCTACCTCCTTTGTTACACAATTGTTGCATAATTACAATTCGTAGGTTCGAAAACTGTTTACTAAATCTTAGCTCAAGTATACATTTCAGAACACTTTCTTTTAATGTAATTTGTCTAAGTTCTTGTCTCGCTTCCTTCGGCGAATACCATTTTATTACAAAACACCTCTTACTATTAAAACATTGATTTGCCTAAAACACAGCCAAAAACACGTCCCCTCTCACACTTGGTTTTCATGTCCTCTAGCTTTTTCAAAGCCCCCTTGTCTCTCCAATTTTCACATCCTCCTATAGTTCCACTTAAGTTCACAGGGTTTACATAAAATGTCCACACGTGTTTCATCCACATGTAATATATTACAATATAAATATTTGTCCCTTATCGAGCTATGAAAGAGTAGTAACATAGCAGAGATAAATAGACCGCATGGGATCCGACTAGCATAATTATCGATAAGAGTGCGATTAGTGTTATTACTGTTTGCAAGAACTGAAATTGGCACTTCTGCAATATAAATGGGAAGGTTTATGGCTGATGTTCTGTGAGGAGAGTTTGGTAGTTCCTGTGCAAATATTGCACCGACAATGAAGTGAGATAAAATGTGAACATATTGGATGTGATTTTGCAAGGTTATGTTATCCTTGTTTCAAGGGTATGTTTATGCTGTTAACAGCATAGTAATAAAAATCTACAATAAAGAGTATGGATGTGTAAAATGTGACCTACATAACGCACTAGTAAATAATTTCGTAAATGCGCGACAGATGGCAGCACAAATTAAAAGATATTATTTTGACCGAATAGATTTATGACGGTAAAGAAATGATTGAATAAAATTCGCCAAGGAGAGATTTTGAGAATAAATTTCCCAGAACTAATTAAGTAATTCAAATTTTTACAGATGTTCGAAGTTGTTAACTGAAAATGGTAAGAATATTCTGGGTTTTACTTCCTGGCGTGATGATAAAGGTTTTCAATTATTCGCGTCCTGGTTACGCAGTGGTAACATTGTGCTCTGATCCTGCCAAGCGAGATTGAAGTTAGTGTGTGTTAAATAGTCAGTAAACTGTGCATTACGTACGGAGTGTTAGAAAACCTTGTTCTACAAGTGTGAGTGTGTTTTACCAAGTGCATGATCAGCCGGGGCAGCGGCTGCCCTGCCAAAGGATGGAGTCGTCGGACACCACGGCTCCTTTAACCTCACTTCCGTCACCGCAGGTATCTACACCCCACCAAAGCATGAAAACTTACGCAAATGCCACGTCGACAGAAGGCTTTCCCACTAAGGATCAGGCCATAATTATAGACGCACAAGAAGGTGTCACTATTAAATACTATATTAACAGTCTATCAAGTATTATAGATGCCAGTGAAATCAGGTTCATATCACGAATTGCTAATAATAGAGTCTGTATATTTCTAAGTTCTAAAACCATTGCTGATAATCTTGCCAACAATCACAAAGTTATTAAAATTAAAAACTATGAACTGAAGTTGAGACCTCTAGAAACAAAGGCCAAAAGAAGTATTATTTATAATGTTTGTCCCATCATTCCCCATTCAGTCATAGAAGATATGTTCACAAAAAACAATATCAAATTAGCATCTAAAATCTCATTTGTAAAAGCTGGTGTATCTGGACCGGGTTCCCATATCATGAGTTTCCGCAGGCAGGTGGATGTTTCTCCTGATGATGTGGGTTTACTAATTTAATCTACTACTGTGTTTTATGATGGTTCATCGTATCGAATATTCTTTACAACTGATGACATGTCTTGCTTTAATTGTCATTAAACAGGGCACTTAACTGGGCAATGTCCTTCACCCAACACCTCTAACCATAATAAAAATACCAACCCAACCAGTGTCCCTACAGAAGCTAACCACACTTGAAATATTTCCTGTGAAGTACCAGAATCTTCAATTAATGAAAAAAACACTGAAGTAGATACCCAAAATCAGCTTGTAACCATGGAAAAGAATGGTAATATTGTCTCTACTATACCTAAAAGAACTCTTTCATCAGACTTCATCACAGATTGAACAAGAAAATAAAAAACTGGTTAATCCTAACATGGAATCAGGAAAACACCCTAAGAAGAAAAAAAGATGCAAGAAGTAATTGAAGAAAGCATCATTAAAGGAAAGTCTACAACTAAATCACTTGAAGATCTTATTTACCCATTGAAGGAAAAAATTGAGACTAACAGTAGTGATTTTCCCCTTACCTACAACCAACTGAAAAATTTCATAGATATGGCATCTGGTTCCAAAAATCCAACTTCAATAGCTACAGACTTCACAAATGATATTTAAACTATTATTAAAATGATGACAGTTACCTATCCCTTACTTACTGAAAGATCTATCTAAAAAATAGATTCACAAGAATAATAAATAAATTAAAAATTCACAAGTACAGGAAGAAGAAACTGACACAGAAATGTCTGAATAAACCCTCTCAATGAAAATTACACAATGGAACTGTAATGGTTTTTATGCAAGATTACTCTACTTGAAATTGTTAATAAAAGAAACTAAACGAAAGATTTTGTGCCTTCAGGAAACCAACTTCAAAGAAAATCACTTTGGAAAACTATCTGGCTATAAGTCATCTATTCAAAATAGAAATAGTACGCAAATTGCCAGTGGAGGAGTAGCAATTTATGTAAAGAATGATTGATTTATGCAGGAAATTCCTTTACAAACTGCCCTAGAAGCCATTGCGGTCAAGGTGAAAATTAATACTCATATAACTGTTTGTAATATTTATATCCCAACAGTCAAAATTTTGACATCTATGAACTAGATAATATTCTTACACAGCTACCTAAACCGTATGTAATAGTGGGTGATTTCAATAGTCATAGCAAATTGTGGAGTTCTACCAAATTGGACAGAAGAGGGAAAGTAATCGAATAGTGCCTGGATAACCACAACAACCTAATCTTAATAAACACTGGCTTGCCTACACATTTTAATATAAGTAATGGTACAGATAGTGCTATTGATCTAAGCCTTGCTTCTAATTATATTGCAGTAAGAATTCTATGGTCTACAAACTCAAACCTATATGACAGTTATCATTACCCCATTAAAAATCATATTCCATCTAATAAACCAGTTTCTGAACTTAGGTACTAAACTAAATGGATTTTACATGAAGCAAATTGGCAAAAGTTTCAAGAGATTATTAGTTCCAATGTTGACAATCTTATTAAACCTAACAATATAAACCCACAAGATATAAATAATTTATTATGTGACTTTATCAATTTAATTATAACAGCAGCTAATGTCTCTATCCCCCAAACAACAGGAAAAATAACAAAGCACCAAGTGCCATGGTGGAATGCAGAATGCACTACAGTTATTAAAAATAAAAAGAGAACCTTTAGAAAATTTAAGAAAAACAACACATTAGAAAATGAAATAGCATATAGAAAAGCAAGAGCCTTAGCAAGACTCACCTCAAAATCTACTATGATACAATCCTGGAAGAAATACACATCAAATATCACCCATCAAACCTCAACAACTGAACGTTGGCAAAAAGTTAAGTCAATCAGTGGAAAAAGTTGGCCTAGTACACGCAATACCTCCATGGATAAAAATGGAAATTAACACTCTGGACTTCAAGCTATTAGTAATATTCTTGCTAACAACTTGGCGGACAACTCAAGTAATAAAAACTATGACTCAAATTTCCTGTCTGTAATAGCTCCAATTATCAACTCAAATCAAGAACATATCAGACTGACTCTAAGAGATAATGAAGAACAGCATAACCAAGAGTTCCTAATGAGCGAACTCACAATTGTACTAGACAAAATAAAAATTCAGCCCCAGGCCCCGATAGAATTCCGAATAGTTTCCTAAAAAACCTGCCTAAAGTTGCTCATGAATACCTACTCCAATTGTATAATTTTATTTTGAACACTCAATCCTTTCCCAACCAATGGAGAGAATCAATTGTTGAACCAATACCCAAACCAAACAAAGATCACACCCAACTTACTAACTTTCGCCCAATCTCCCTACCTTGTAATATATGCAAATTACTAGAAAAAATGGTCTGCAACCGGCTGAGATGGATATTAGAAAGCAATAAACAGATATCACCGCAACAAAGTGCCTTCAGAGCATTTAGATCTACCAATGACCACCTAGTCAATATTGACACCAAAATTTGTGATGCTCTGGTTTTGAAGCAACATGTGATGGCTGTCTCACTGGATATCAAAAAGGCGCATGAAATGGTATATAAAGACAGGCTGATTAACATTCTGTCAAACTTGCAAATTAAAGGTAACATCTTAGCATTTATCATAAACTTTCTAAAACACAGATATATTAGAGTCAGAATACAAGTCACAACATCGCAACCCACAGATTTGGCAAATGGTCTCCCACTGGGATCAGTTCTTAGCGTATTACTCTTCATAACCGCCATCAATGAACTAAACCTGGTAGTCCAACACCCTGTAAAAATATACCTTTTAGCCGACGATATCACTCTGCTCTGCAGTGGAAAAAACCTTCAGACAACTGGGAATATCATCCAAGAAACATTAAATAAAATCAATAATTGGTCAATTAACTCGGGATTCACAATTTCGAAAACAAAATCGGAATTTATAGTGTTTTCAAGAAGACGCAAGGATTAGAATGAAGGAATTCAACTTATACTTGGAACCTTTCAACTCAAAAGAACAAGTGTCTGTAAAATTCTTGGTATGCTTTTTGATTCTACTCACTCATGGGAAGAACAGGTAGCTGCTCTCAAGTTGGAATATTAAAGGGACTAAATGTAATAAAAATGTTGTCGTCCATCAAATGGGGTGCACAATCTGAATGTCTAGTCAAAATATACCAAGAATTCATTCAGGCCAAGTTGGATTACGGTGCAGTAGTATATAACTCAGCATCCAAGAGAATACTGATAATGTTAAACCCAATAATCACAAGCGCATGTCGCCTAAGCCTTGGCGCTTTTAGAACCAGTCCAGCTAATAGCTTATCAGTGGAAACAGGGCAAATACCATTAGTCCTATGACGTAAAGTTCTCTGTCTAAATTGTGCTTACTCAACTTTAACTGTCCCTCCAAATCCTACATATACAAATATTTTCAATCACCTAAAACATCTCTTTATGAAGCCAACCTCAATCCCCACTACCACTAAGAGAGAAGATTCCTTAGTACCTGAAGGAACTTAATATTGTCCAACCAGTCACCTTACCTAGATGTATGCCTCCCATCCCGCCCTGGCGAGATCATAATGTAGTAACAAATATGACCTTAGCAAACAGTCCTCACCTTACTTCTGGTCCCAATGCTAATTTCAAAAATTTAATAACAAGTTTACAAGATTATGTCAACTCTTACCATGTATATAGAGATGGTTCTAAGAATGATGGAAAAGCTGGTTGTGCATTTTATGTTCAGTCTCCCCACGTAGTCGAATCCCAACGTCTCCCATATTATTTTTCCAATTGTTCATGCGAAGCATGGGCAGTCTTTAAAGCCATCGAATTCAGCCTCAAGCAAACAAATTACTTGCCCATTGCAATATTCACTGACTCAATGACAATCCTTAAAGCCATAGAAAATAAACATACAGGTAGCCCCATCATACAAAAAATACAAGAACTTGTATTTATTCAAGGTGAAAAAGGGATAAAAAATCGAATTAATTTGGATCCCATCCCATAGGGCAATCGCTGGCAATGAGAAAGCTGTTAAATATGCAAAAATGGCAACATCATTTCTAAGTCTAAAAAGCTCTTCTGGACATCCTGCTTCAAATATTGGGACTCACAATGGAAATTAAAATCATGAAAATTACATCTAGTTAGGAACTCAGTACTGGAACCAGCCCTGCCGAAAGCCCTGCCCTGCCCTGCCTTAAAAGAAGAGAGCAAGTTATCATCACTAAATTACGGATCGGTCATTTTAATCTGAAATATTGTTATATATTCAAAAAATGCGACCCAGAACCGTGCCGTAGATGTGGTGAAATAATATCTACACACCTTATCTTAGAATGCCCCGCTATAGCAAAGGAAAGAAACCTACTGAAACTAGAAACTAACTTACATAAACTGTTCAGCACTGCAGACGGGTGTGCTAAAGTATTGAAGTTGCTAGACATTGTTAACTTAAGTAAGGTAATATAATATAAAATTTGATGTTATTAATTTTGAGTAACAATCTGATGTAATGCAATCATGAAGAAAAATATGTGTTATAATGTTGTAAATTGTTATGTAATTTAAACTATAATGTGATGTATACTTAATTTGATTGACATTGATTGTGTATACTCAATGAATTGTGGACACTTAATGTTAGAATACAAAATTGTGATACTTAATGCATTAATGAATACTTAATTGTGGTCGTTGATGACCTTTGATATAAAAAACGACCATAAATAAACAAATTAAAAAAACTTTTTCACTTTTCCTGTCGAATATTAGATACTGCATCTGTATTTACTGCAGAAATAATGCTTTACTAAGCGTGATCGAAAAAATCATTAATCGTGGTTCTGGAAACTTTGATGTGTTTACAGATTCGAAGAGTTCACTTATTGCTCTTAACAATGTTTACAGAGATGATATATCTTGCATAATTCAGTTAATTAGACATAAGTTAGCAAGTGACTCTAATAAAGGAATTTATGTAAATTAATATGGATTCCTGCCCATAAACGTATAATAAGCAATAAAAATGCTGATAGGCATAGACGAAATTGGCTGTGAAGGGTTTCTATTTCTCTGATGACCCATGATAACTCCTTGTGATTTTTTTGACAATTTGTAGAGTAAATCTTGGTTTTTTGATTTTAAATTGCCTAGGAAGGCCATTGTAACTATCAACAGAATAAGGAGCAATCACACGTTACTGAATAGTTGTTTATACAGGAAAAATATTATAAACGACAAAAATTGTAATTGTGGTGAATATGAAGACTCGATCGAGCATGTAGTTTGGAAATGTAAATTAGATGGTTCTTAGCGAAAAAGTTTGTTAGAAAGAATCAATAAAATAGTTGGCTGTGGACCTCATTCCATTGTACCTCTATAGTCTTTTAAGGATAAAAATAATGTACGTACACTTCAAAGATTTGTAAATTTTATTTTAAATATCAAACGAGAAATTTAGTCATTTATTAGTAATGTAAATGTAATGTACGTGTATAGCAATATAAAGAAAATGTTTAAGCCAATAAAATTTACATTCATTCATTCTAATAAGAACAAAACCGTTAGACTTTAGCTACATATGCCCCGTCACCCTCGGTACGAACTAACCACCGTTGGTTTTACACCGGTCTTTCCCTCCGACTTGGCCACAGACACATAGCAGCTAAGACCTGTTTTAGTTGAAGATTCGAACCGACGCAACTTATAAGTAGTACATATTTTGCGTTTTTTATAACAATAAAATCCGTTCCCTACTAATAAGTTTCACCAGCAATATCATTGCTGTGTTTCTTTTTCAGCGTATTGTATATGTGAAGTGCTTCTATTTATGTGTTCTAAATGTGTTATGACCTCAGTAATACCATGATAATTACGTTTTCATTCACTGATCGTATCAGTGTCCTCTTTAGCATACAATAAGCCATGACACTTTAATGTCACTCTTATTTTTAGCAATGCCTGCGGTGTATTTCAACCTGTACAAGGCATTTTTCTCGGTGAAAATGCCAATAGTTGTTGTAAATCAGTTGATTCCAATTTAGTTTTCTAGGGTAGTTCAAACTTTAACAAATTAATATTCAATTAATAATTTAAGTTATGTAATCGTTCATTCAGTTTAATTACACTTCCTGATGAATTCTATATTTTCTGAATCTCCCCTGGCTCTTGCCATTAGAATATTTTGCTTTGCCTTTTTAGATGTATTACAATGTGCATGTTCGCTTACAAACATGCCGATTCTTCGAAAGCTATTGTGGTGGGTGGTGGAGTGAAAACAAACTACAGAAACCCCCAACGGTCCACTGCTAATGAGCTGCCTGCTTTCCAGTTCTTGTTCTGTAAATAACTCTTTTCGAAAATGTTTTCAAAATCTTTTAGTCACGTATTTATTGCTTTCTCCTATACATACGTATATATGGGAATAATATACTTAGTATAGAGAAAGTTATGAAATGCTGCAAACAATCCATTTCGAGATTTCAACGTAAATACACATTTTGGAGTCGCCTGATATCGAAAAAATGGTGATTTTTTTCAAAACGTCATTCCATCCGTCCATCCGTCTGTGTCCGTCCGTCTGTGAACACTATTAGCGGGTAAACCACACGTACGATCTTTTCAACATTGAAAAAACCCATGTCGATCTGGCTCTAGTTGAAGATTTTAAAGTGTGAAAAATATTCTTAAAAATAGGTTTGTATTTTACATGAAGTCCCCGGACGTTTTCAAAATTTTCTCAAAAACTCCTCCAAATTCTTTCTTTGAATTTTTGGTAGAGTTAGAGCGAAACAAATCCTATACTATGACAAGAACGCCATATTGCTCTATTCTTTTATTATTTCAAAAAATTTAAAAACGAAATTTTTTTGACTTGTCTATCACGTCGGTAATATTTAAATTAGAGGCAATTTCTTCACATTATTATATTTATGAGCACATGTGATTTAAATAATACCACGGGACTTTTTTCAAAAAGTCAGTTTCTAAAAAACTGTAAAACCCCTCGAATATTGCCATTTTCAGAAACGCTCAAACTCTAATTTTTCAGAAACGGCTCCAAATTTTTCCAAAGAAAGCATATTTTGTTTTATCAAAAATTACACAAATGTCAATTTTTTAAATACCTCTTACGCCGTTAGTTTTTCCATTTCCATCGATTAGTATGCAATATTGCATTTGTGAGTTGATGTGCTTCAAATGAATCTTTTCGAAAACTTAATAGATTCATGTGAAAAAGAGCTTAAATTTCGCATTTACAGTAATGCTTAATCACCATTTTCTTAAAATCGACTACGAGGTTTTGAATGAAAACTTCTATTTCGGACGAGTTTTTACTATTCTTTAATATTCTTGAAGTAATGATTCAGTTGTACTTCTAGGAAAGCAAAAAGTAGAGGAATTTTCAAAAAAATGTTCTTTGGGCGACGATGGACTGCAGCTGGTTAGAGAATGGAGCAAGACCTTAAAGTCAGACCAGATCAAAGAAATTAGAAAAATTTACAACGAGAAAGTCTGTGCCATTCTGTAGCAGCTCTAGTTTAAATGGAAATGTTGAGAATACCTTTTTCCCTTAAGCACCAAACCACTGAAAGATTTCTTTTAGAAATGCAAAAAGTAATCTTTGATTAAATTTGTAAGTGTTGGAGTTTCTCTGTGCTTTTTTGAGAGACCAATTGTAAGGGTAACTATAATTAATTTTGTGTACGAATTTATTCAAGAACCTCATTTTTCCATATACATTTTGTATTTTTTTAATACAATTATTTCGAATTAGAATTCTTACAAATGTTCGAAGGACTGTTTATTTCATATGGAACTGTCATTTGAATTCTACACGTTTTATACTGAAGACGTTATTGATGGCTACGTAATTTACTATGTGCTCTAAAATAAATATTGGAAAAAACTCGGCTTTACTTTAGGGACTAATTTTATGTAAATTGAAACCAAAACCAAATATATCTTTCTGTTTGTACAGAAAACTTTCTGGCATTCGACAGAAAATTTTCATGTATTTGCGTGTTGCTAAACATCTGAGCTTCAAGACCATTCCAACTAATATTTTCAAGCATAAAACGTTTGATAAGAACTCAGCTTAGCATAAACTACAAGAAAGTACCCATTGATTCCTGATTTTCCAGATGTTTTAATTTTAATATTAGAATTTTCTTCTTATATCCCATAAGTTCTTCCCAGCAATTGAATTCAATACGATTTTTTCTGTATGAGCGCCATTTGATTAAGTTTGCCAAAATCAGTAACAGTGAATATGAGTCGTTTTATAATACAGAAATCCCATTTAGACTAGTTGATAAGTGAAACACTGAAAGTTATTGCATTACTCGTTTCAATTTAATGCAATTATCAGAAACCAATTTAGTCAAGGCAAAAGAGTCCATTCATTAATATCTATTTATTATCATTAATGAAACATTGATGGAAGATTGTAAATATTCATTTATTTAATACAACTCTTGGTAAAGTTGTTTTTCTAGACATCTGAAATGTGATGCTTAGTCCTCACATCATTCAACATATATTGCCATTTTTTCAATGAATGCATAATCTGGAAAGAAGAAACGATATAAACTTTCGTGCCCTTCGATTTACAAGTTGCCTGGTCGAAAATGTTCTTTCGAGAGCTAAATGACTGCAGTACACTACTTTGCAAATTAGTAATATTTGAAAAAGTATTGCAGGTCCAGCATCGTGTAATGTTTTACCAAATTTGTCATGAGTAATAAGATTTGTGAAGGAGAAAGCACAATAATCGTTCTTCAACCAATGACTTTTAAATAACATTTTGCTCCCCTTCTCAAATTGTTATATTATATTATATTAGAGAAAGAGGAGACGGAGTGACAGGGAGAGGGAGAGAGGAAGGGAGACAGATGGAGGGAGACGGTGAGAGAGGGAGGGAGACATGGGAATGGGAGGGCGAGAGGGTGAAAGGAAGAGGGAGAGGATGGATGATGTCTAAATGGCAATAGCTTGGAAGTTTGGGTCGCGGGGTGAGTGTATGGCAGATGGGACCAGAGGGATGTGAAGCGAAGCCGCGCCAGACGGGACCGGAGGGCTGGCGAGCTAGGGAGGGCTCGTAGAGGGAGAAGAGGTGGGCAGCAGAGAGGTCAGCAGCGTTGGAAGAAGGGAAGGGAGGGGTAGGGAAGGGGAGGGGAACTCGGCGACAAGCTCCCTCATTGTTCTTAAGGGCACATTACGATAATGGAAGGGCGTTCGGGCGCTTTTAATATCGAACGTGCGCCGCTTGGGGCAGTCGAGGACATTAGCTGTGTGAACTCGCTGACTTACAGCCGGCGATAGAGGGTTTGGGGTGGGAGGGTCAGGAGGAAAAGGAGGAGAAGAATGTGGGAGATGGAGGTGTGAGAGTGAGGAAAGCAGGTCTGTTTATATAAGGGATAGCACAGAGAGTTGGGGCTGAAGCCGCCGGGGCTGGGCGGGGCTGGGCGGGGCTGGGCGGGGCTGGGCAGGGGCCGGGCAGGGGCCGGGCAGGGACCGGGCAGGGGCCGGGCAGGGGCCGGGCAGGGGCCGGGCAGGGGCCGGGCAGGGGCCGGGCAGGGGCCGGGCAGGGGCCGGGCAGGGGCCGGGCAGGGGCCGGGCAGGGGCCGGGCCGGGGCCGGGCAGGGGCCGGGCAGGGGCCGGGCAGGGGCCGGGCAGGGGCCGGGCAGGGGCCGGGCAGGGGCCGGGCAGGGGCCGGGCAGGGGCCGGGCAGGGGCCGGGCAGGGGCCGGGCAGGGGCCGGGCAGGGGCCGGGCAGGGGCCGGGCGGGGGCCGGGCAGGGGCCGGGCAGGGGCCGGGCAGGGGCCGGGCAGGGGCCGGGCAGGGGCCGGGCAGGGGCCGGGCAGGGGCCGGGCAGGGGCCGGGCAGGGGCCGGGCAGGGGCCGGGCCGGGGCCGGGCAGGGGCCGGGCAGGGGCCGGGCAGGGGCCGGGCAGGGGCCGGGTAGGGGCCGGCAGGGGCCGGGCAGGGGGCCGGGCAGGGGCCGGGCAGGGGGCCGGGCAGGGGGTCGGGCAGGGGGTCGGAGCAGGGGGCCGGGCAGGGGGTCAGGGCAGGCGCCGGGGCAAGGGGCCGAGCAGGGGGGCGGGCTGGGGACCGGGCAAGGGGCCGGGATAGGGGCCGGGCAAGGGGCCGGGCAAGGGGCAGGGCAAGGGGTCGGGCAAGGGGTCGGGCAAGGGGTCTGGCAAAAGGGCGGGCAAGGGGCCGGGCAAGGGGCCGGGCAAGGGGCCGGGCAAGGGGCCGGGCAAGGGGCCGGGCAAGGGGCCGGGCAAGGGGCCGGGCAAGGGGCCGGGCAAGGGGCCGAGCAAGGGGCCGAGCAAGTGGCTGAGGGCCGGAGGAGAGGGATGGGGACGGGCTGGGGCAGGGGCCGGCGACAGTGACAGAGATGGGGGTGCAAGCGGGGCCCTTGCGGTGGCGGTGACGGGGACGGGGCAGAGAACGGGGGGAGGCAGGGTGCTTGCAGTGGAGGTGACGGTGCCGAGGCGGGGACGGGGGCGGAGGCAGGAAGACGCGAGAGCAGTAGATTGATTGGTGCCGGGGCCTCTTTGCGCAGCCCTCATTCAGCGACAAACCTTATTGAGGGCGCGGCGGGCGACGGCGTGGGCGGGGCGGGGCCGGGCGGGGCGGGAGCAGATGCGGGGGCTCATTCAGTACACGAGCGGCGCGTGCAGCCACCCACGGACCGCGCGCCCATCGATCCAACAGTCTCGCTGCTCTGTTTTCTCCTCCACCCTGCACTAACCTCTAACTCTGGGCTACTTCCAACGCGGATTCGCGTTTTTAAAATGGTAGTTTCTACCATAATGGTCTTTGTACCATGTACTTTCTTTTTTTTCGTACGCAAATAGCTGTGCCATAGTCGAAATAATAATATCGTATGTTGTGTTAATACAATGTGTGAATAATCGCATTGTTGTGTATCACGTATGCTAACAATCGTTAGTTTAAAAAATTGATTTGGCTTTCTCAGCGTATCCTTATTTTTTCATACAATGTATGTCTAGTGGAAATACAATTCTAGTTTTTCTATTATTTCAATACTTCTTGGATTATTAAGTAATAGTACATTCTCTGACAATGTAAACATTTTCTATTAAAACCCAAGATTAATCAAAACTTCCCTCTATCGCTTATCCTGTTCAGCTTGTACGAAGAAGATTTCAACAAAAAAAACAAAAAAAAACGGCCCAGTTCACTGATGATATGGCCATGTTTTTATCCGGAACTTTTACTCCATGATATTAAAACAAAACGCAGTTGAACCTAATCTTAGAGTAGGGTCATTCCATGCAAAAAAGGGGATTTTATGACACGACGTCTTCAAACTTGAAAATATTTTGGGATATTGTTGTTAATGATGCCCACATCGTCGAAGTACAATATTAAAATTTTCTAACTGATTATTCGGCAACAATATACTCTTAAAATATAAGACTTTTTATGAATACCCCTATATTCTTCAATTTCTTTGCCGTCATATAAACGTTTCTACTAATTCTAAAAACGTGTGAGTACTTCGTATATGATACGTAGTACAATTATTAATTAAATATCAATTTCATATCGTGGTATTCTTGGCACACAACAACAAAAAACTTCTTTAAAACAATAAAATCATTCTTACAACAATAAAAAATATCTTTAAAATTTTACTACAGGAGTGGAACGCAATTTACAGATTTTCACAATGCACAAATACATAGTAACAAGTAAATGATAACTCAAAACAGTTGATAAACTGTTGCTGGTTTCCACCAGTTTCCACCAGACAGTGATAAATTGTACAGAAAGCACATTATGAGCATAGCTCAGAGAAGCGACGTGCTTCGTTCTAGAGTTGCACAGGCAGTGAAGAGTTCGATGTACCAGTGAGAAGCCGTCATGAGGTTTGCGCGGACTTTTTGTGGCTCAGCCAAGGAGAGCATTTCACACAATTATCAGATGTGCGCAATAGTGAAAATATTAATTTCAAAATAATTAAGTAGGAGATAGCATTATAAATAAACAATAATCAATCAATAGTATTTTAGTTGGGAGTAAATTTTTTTTTGCTTTCACCCTTCATGAGTCCACATTACCTCCTTCATGACTACCAAGTCAAGGACCAGTTAAGAACCTAGGACTCACAGTGGACAAAAAATTAACCCGGAAAGTATATATCACAAACACAGTAAACAAAACATACTCAAAAAGTATAAACCTCTATCCCTCATTGAATCATAAATCTTCACTTAACATCGAATGTGGTAAAATAATTTATAAAACAATAATCGGACCCACACTAACCAACGCAAGTCCCGCTTGGATAAAATCAGCCAATTGACACTTAAACAAACTCCAAATTATACAAAATAAGTGCCTCAGAAAAATTACCAAAGCTCCGTGGTTCATAATTAATGAACAACTACATAGAGAATTAAACATAATCTTTTCAAGATTACGTTATTAAAATTAAAAAAAAAAACTTCTATGAACTACCAGAATCCCCAGGTAGAGCAACTTCCCATCTAGGTAAAGCATTTATTGGACAACAATATAGCATTTGGAACTGTTGGTGTTTGAAGAACTCGAGGGTTAAAGCGCTGTTGCTGCAGGCAGCAACTGGGAGCGCTCGTTCTGTCAGGTCCCAGAGACATGAGTGCCTGGGGGCGAGGTTTCTTCCAGGAAATCCAGCGAATTCAGAGCGGAGCTTTACACAATGCAACTGCCACTTGGTTGAATACTAAGAACAAACTCAAAATGGAATATTAGCAACCTGTCGAGGTAGGTACATAATTGTAAAACAAATACATGTTTAAATAAAAATTACTGTTTCATTATGCCTTACGGGGTTTGTGTAAAATGTAAGATTTTGAGCCGTTAAGAGGAATAGATAAACATAAATAAAATGTACATAAAAACAATGTATTTTCAGAATAATTGTTGCCAATAGTTGCTCGGACAAATTATTTTAACATTTACTATTTTGATTCTATTTCAGTATTATTCTCTTTATCTACGGATACAAAACTAAGATTATAACGCGATTATAAACTAGTCTGGCTGGAAGATAATGCTAAAGTTTCTACGCAGAGAATTCGCGTTGGGACGGTTTTCGTTACGATCTATTGAGCTTGGTCGAATTCAACCGCTGTCTGAAGAAGAATTCTTGCGGCCGGCTGCTCTGGTCGGTAGTTTTCAAAGGTTTCTTCCATCAATACCAAACAAATGTTGGAACAGTACCTTCACAAACGAACCATGGACCGTTTGCGTGAACATTCCTTCCTCTTTCTCAGGCGCGGGTCGTCATTAAATGCTTTAAGGCAGAGCGTTCTATATAGAAATAACGGCCCAAAAGAAATTTAAAAATATATTCATAAATGTATTTATTTATTAATGATGGATTTCTGACTTACATGACGATCATATCAACATTTTTATTGGGCAGTTCTATATTGCCCGACCGTAACGCATTTAAAGTTGTTGACTGGCAGGAGGTACGCATTATGCTCCTAATTCTTTCCGCCATAAGGCCTGTGTGCAAAGAGGCGGTACCGGGAGCGGTAGCTCAGTGCATCAACTGATGTCACTGCAGAGCCTCTGACGGGTGGTCGTAGGTTCGAGTCCTGACGGCGGCAGGATTTTCGACACTAGTTTTTCAGCTAGGTCGAATTCAGTCGCTGTCTGGAGGAGAATTCTAGCGGCCGGCTGCTCTGATTGGTAGTTTTCCGTGGTTTCTCCGACCATCAGGCGAATGGCGGAGCAGTACCCTACCAAACGGGCCACGGACCGCGCGCGATCTGTCCTTCCTCTTCCTTGTCCTATCCTCTCCCCTTACACACACACACTAACAAACACTACACTACCACGTATTCCGGAAGACCGGTCGGGAGCTTAGAGCTTGTCCCGTCTGGGGCGGTGCCCCGCTGGTGGGAGAGTCCTAGTTAGGGGGAAACCCCACTATCCGACGGTTGGTCGGCGCCGGATCTCGCCATCCAGCGGGGGAAGATCACCGCCATCTCCCGAGTGAAAAACATGCACTACACTAACGGGACTAATGACCAAAGCAATTGACGCGCCCGGAAACACGAAAAAATCAATCAATCAATCAAAGAGGCGGTGTGACGTCACGCATTCACTGCACAGGCTTACCGGCGGACGAAGGCAGCCTTCAAGGGTGGGGCCTAGGGTCTGAAGAAGGGTGTGCTCACCAGATAGCAATACTTTGCAGCTCAGTAAGTAGCTTTGCGAAGCAAATAACTTTCCTAATATGGGGTAGAAGCGGAACTTTCTTATGCCTGTTTCGTAAGAGAATGTATTTAAAAATATTTCAATAAATTAAGGTAAGTCATATATTGAAGGATGCAATCATTAATTTGGTCGCGCTTTTGTGCCTCCCCCCCCCCGGATCAGCCCGCCTGTGTTTGCGGCGCGTAAGTATTTGCAGGTTTCCCCCATTTAGAATACCACGATCTGCAACAGCTCTTCCTTGTCCTATAGCCTCCCTTCAAACTTACATGCACTGCGCTTACACACATGTGAGGGACCAGCTGGAACTTAAAGTTGGTTCCGCATTGTGGTGCTCCGCTGAGTCATGTGGAGAGAAATTCTCAGGCAAATCAATGCGTAGGTCGTCGCCGGACCTCATCATCCAGCGGGGAAGATTAGTGTTAGTGATTAAGTGTTATTAATTGTGTTAGGTGAATTGGTTAGCGTCAACTACCGAGCTCATTAGTACCGTAAGCGTATTGCATGCTTTTTCATCGGGAGGTGGTGGTGATCTTTCCCCGCTGGATGGCGAGATCCGGCGCCAACATACCGTCGACTAGCAGGGGTTTCCCCAACCTGATAACTCCCACCAGCGGGTCACAGACCCCGCCGGGAGAAGCTTCTAGCCCCCAACCGGTGTTCCGGTATGTGTGGTAGTGTAGTGCATGTTAGTCTTAGTGTGTGTAAGGGGAGAGGATAGTTCAAGGAAGAGGAAGGAAAGATCGCGCGGGGCCCGTGGCCCGTTTGTTCGAGTACTGCTCCGGCATTCGCCTGGTATTGATCGGAGAAACCACGGGAAACTACTCAGCGGGGAATGAACACCGCCCCCTCCATGCATAAATGATTCATTACACCAACGAGACCATTGACCACAGCGTCCATTAATCAATCGAATGGGTTCAGCGAGGAGGGCGTGGCCAGCTCAGGTGCTTGCTCGGCCGCAGCGCCTCGCTGACACGTGACCGCTGCTCCCTCTAGCGGCAGAGGGCTACACTACGCTCTCACTTCGATCCGACCCTTACTGATATAGAAGGATTTTCCTAAGAATGAGCCAAAGTGACAGTTCGCTAAACAAGTGAACATCACATGTAATTTAGAGACGTATCCCTCCGCCGCGGCAGCTGTTCAGCCACGCCCCTTCGTAAAATGTTTATAACTCCTGTGAAAGAACTCGTTTGCAGAAGTCTAAGAGTTTCGCGAATATTTAAATTAAATTACGTATGTAAAAATCTTTTAACGTGCTCTCATAATCAGTAAAAGAAAACTGCCACGAATGTAAATAGAAAGAAAAATGATTTTAAGCGGGAAACACGTGCAATGGTACGCATCTCGCATTCAAGTCTCGGTTTTAAAATAAACATAATATTTATCACAGAAAAAGTAAATTTAATGTAATGTTTATAGAAAACAGAATATTTACAGATGAGCACATATCACTGGACTTCCTATTTTCAATTATTTCTCGCGGCGCACTATATTTTTGTCGGACGATGATATCACAAAAGGAAGCGTCGAAGCCATTTACAAGGTAGCCAACTGCAAACGAACGAATGCAGGAAGGGAGTCTATTGGTTTGAGGGCACAACGACCACAGAACCTTCAGTAATGCTGCCAGCCCTAGCTGTCACTATGACTCGTCCTTAGAAAACTCGTTTTATAGTGGCGCGGCGGTTCATTTAAAAATCCTTAACCACCCAACATATATGAAAATGAACTTCCATTTAAATAGGTGTAACTAATTAAAATGAAAATATTAACTAGTGTTATAAATATTATATAAGTTTTCTTTGTAAAAAATCAACGAAAAAATTATCATTTTTGAGAAGGTGATAATGGAAATGTGCACGTTCTCTTAAAAGAAGGTTAAAAATATAAAAGGCAGTCTTGATAAAAAGGCATTTGCAGATTTTCTTGTACAAATGAAGCTATATGTATAAACAGGAGCTGTTACAGACTTCTTCTAGCGACATTTTACGCATTACAGTTGAGACGGAGTTTCAGAATTATAGAACATTAAAAATAAATCTGAAGATATACAATCTAAAACTCTTCGTATTTCGGTTATGACGTTTTTATACAGGGCATGCAATGTGATAATTTGACTTGGTTAATTCGTCTCGTTGTGAATGGACCAAATTATTGCTCGCCATTCACTAACATTTTATGGGTGCTAGTCTTGCCGAGAAAATCCCACTAACAATATTGGGTGTGAGGAAGAAAACAAAAATCTTCACTGCAGAAGTAAAATGTAGGTGAATTGGTTCCGTTATTACCAAATCGAGTGTGGACGACTGGGAAGAGTGGGCTCATGCAGCAGGTGGGAGGCGTCCTGCGGCGTGGGCTGCTAACACGTTCCTCGAAGCGTCTCTCGGGGCGCCAGCGGCTTCCGGGAAGTTCCGGGCGACTTCGCTCTTACGCTCCAGTTCACAGAGTTCCAGGTCATCCTTCGCTCGCTCCGCCCCACCGCCCACGCCCACGCCCACGTCCACCGGGCGAGGGCAGCGGCACGCGCGACACCAAGTCACTCGCTCAGATAAATTTATTTATTTATCTCGATCGGGGTTTTGTCCAGTTTCCATGATCCGTTGAGCAAATGCTGAGATGGCACCTTGATTTGCTTCTGGACGTAAATGTAGCTTCACTATGCGCACGTTTTGTTGAGCTTTCCTTTTGCTTGTAGTGGTAGTAGAGCTTAGGGTGAGTTTCTATTTTGTTAACAATACAGAAAAATCAAGTCTGTTCGTTTCTTTACCGTTAAAAATAAGTTTTCTATAATTTGGCAACGAAAATATCTGGTTTTTGAAATGTTAATCTCTCGCTTTTTTAAATTTGTTATTATTATTATTATTATTATTATTATTATTATTATTATTTTCATCTTTCAAAATTTTTGGGGAAGGGATTCTGAAACTCAAGAAAGCGTGCGCAGATGATTTTCTCCCCCATACATCACATACAGTTTTTGACTGTTTTTGACGAAATAAATAAATAAATAAACCTTACTTCCCTCTTTCTTTGTATTTACTGTTACTTCAATTTGTTTAGACTACGACATTAGTGAAATTAACACTAATAAATCAACTGGTTCACACCAATCAGAGAGGTTTATCTAACTAAAATTTCGCTCTTTTTTTCATTATCACCTGTGGGCTATTACAACTTCATGATTGAGTTTATCTGGAGGCAGACATGAAGTTTGACCATGTATATTAGTAAGGTGTGTATAGTTTATATTACTTTGGTTTTATATTACTTTTGGTTTTACTCATATGTTGATTCAGGTATATATGATGTGATTATAAATAATATTGTTCAGATAAGTTGTCTTCATTCCTTGTTTTTTTTGTGTTTTTTTCCTCTGAGGAAGGAATTACATACTCCGAAACGTTGTCAAATTAATGTGTTTTATTAATTGAGCAATCCCGTGATCCACTTCCCACCGCACTTTATTTTGTTATTTACGGTCGCAACAACATCTAGGCCATTAGCGACCACTATTCGAGTTAACGTAATGGTAACTGTGAAGATGAACCGATATGGTAATGATAAGGGGTGAAAGGTCGAACACAAATACAACTATGCCCCGAGGTTTGACTGGAACCCGCGACCCGTCGGTCCGAGATCACTACGACACTACTGCCTTTACGATCTCGGCCACCGGGCCGGCAAAATTTCCGTTTTTGTATCCTATTTTTCCTACCGTTTCGCTCTACGAGATGTGGTACATCAGTCACAGGAGGTAGTGTGCTTAGAATAGTTGATGCAGTGACTAAACTAATGTGATACTGAAGTTGACTGAAAAAAACATTAATGTAATGAATATTTGACGTATTCGATACATGTTGATCATATTTTATTTCGTGAAATAAACTAATTAAATACTTCATGGACAGTCCCTACTTTGGGGCTCGCAAATACATTACCCACTATAACTTGGAACAGATAGGGGAAGACGACAAAGAAAAAAGAAAATCACGTATATAATTTCTGCAGAATAGATACGTTTTTGCAATGAGATATTTTGTGACTTTTTTTACATCATAATTTTTTCTTACATACCTTACATTATTACTTACCTTACATTACCTTTCATTACCTTACATACTTACTTTTATTACATCACAATTTTTGGCCTCTTACGTACGAAATACACGGGTACATTAGTTTGAGATATTGACAATAACCAATCTGGGAGGCGATGAAGTAACCGACAAAGTTGAGAAGTTTCGTGCAATTTTTCAAATGATTATAATTTCAACGATTTTATTTAATTTTCATAAAAATCCTTAAGTTCCAATCATTTCAATTTTTCCCTTTTATCGAATTGTTTGGTAGATGGTTTTTGATCCGTGTCTTAAACTTAGAATTTTAAACTCGAAAGTTTTAATTTTGACTTTTACCTTCTGAAAGATTATTTTCAGAGGAAGTGGTTGTTTAGAAACAGTAGATGGCCGTCACTAAACTAATGTCATACTAAAGTTGAATGAAAAACATTAATATAATTAATTTTTTGCATATGCAATTCATGTTGATCATAGTGCTTGATTGCTAAACTTTTAGGTCATATATATATATATATATATATATATATATATATATATATATATATATATATATATATATAATATTCGTGATCATATTATATAAATTCGTGAAATAATCTTACCAAGTACCTTGTATGCAGGGGACAATCGCAAGCGCATTAAAATAAAATACAACATTGTCAAATTCTACAACTCGGGAGGGTTTGGCTTTGCTCTTCTTATTCGAAAATTTAATTTTCAATGGTAGTTGCGTCATGTAGCTTTAAAAAAGTAGAATGCTTTGAATGAATGAAAAATAGCCACTAGCTTTTTAATTAAAAATTAGTAAATGAAACGGAATCCTGAAAAATTTGTAAATGAAAAGAATGATTTTAACCTAATCCTTTGAGAATTACACACCACCAAAACCGTCTGAGGATTCAGTAAAAATGAAATATGGGAACGGTTATCCGCAATATCACCCTAATGTTGACAAGGCACACACCCCCATTGGGGGAGGGCGCTGGAGCGAGGGGTGGAGGTGTGAAGGGCAATGGAGCTCAAGGGCGTAATTGGCGCGGGCGGGCGGGCGAGCGGGGGAGGACGCGATCTCGAGGCTTCGCAATTCCATTAGGTAGTTTCGTAACCCGTTCAGCGCCCGCTGCTGTGGGTGTGGCGAGGCAGCATTTAGGGTGGGGTGAGAAGCGAAAGGGCTAGACTTCAAGCAGCGGGATAGGACGCTGCGCCACCGGTGACATATACCGACTGCATCCCTTGCATACTTTTCTTAAGCCGTTTACTTAACTCCTCACAAAGCTCGACTGCATCCTAGGATTCTCCTCCAGACTGTGGCTGAATTCGATATAGCTGAAAAGCTAGTGTCGAAAATCCTGCCGCCGTCAGGACAATTGTGTTCTGCTGGTGAGAGATACCTGTTAGGGGAAAACTCCGCTAACTGATCCTTGCGGGCGCCCGGCTTTGCCCCTGCGCTGTCGAACCCTTCGCCGCCGCCTCTGCCCCTCCCGGGATTTAGAACCGACTCCCAGCAACTCCATCCCACGACCATTGAAGCCTCATGCCGCCGGCCGACGGCTCATTTGCATCACTATCTTCCCTCTGATGCAAAGAGACAGAGCGTACCAATATCCCCGAACTCATGGTGGAGGGCGGTTTGCTGAAAACCATACACCTCGATAGCTTTAATAGTGTGCTTTTGCAAAACATTTATGGACCATTTAAATACAATTTATTTACTGGTAGTCATGCCTTGAAATTAATACCTTTAATGTGAAGACAATGCATTAAACATTGTTATTCTTGGAGGATAAAATAACTGTTTTTGTAAGATTTCTTTGGAGTCCTGCCAAGAATTTTATGATGAATATATATATATATATACATATATATATATATATATATATATATATATATATATATATATATATATATGAGAGGTGTGCAATAGGATGCTTAGAAAGGATAGAGCATTCAGACTTTTTTGCGAGCGCAAACGTCCATTAGATAACAAAACTTTAGTATCCTATGAAGCGCCTTTAACCGTTGTTCAAATTAATATCAATAGAATCAAGAGTTTACTCCGTATTGATCTATAGCAGACCCCTTCGCACTTTATTGTTAGCGTTATCGCTATTTGCTCGTGCACTTTCAAAGAGAATTCTTCTACTGCTACTGCTTCGACTTCTGCTACTAGGAGCACATCTGACGAAATCGACCTGACAAATATTTACCATGTACTAGAGATTTTGTTATGACTCAGCTATCTGAGTCTGTCACCCTGTAAAGGGTAAGAAGTTGATTGTATAGCAGATATTGATTCGAATGTGAATATTTGTCTCGTGTGGCTTTGTCCAATGACGTTCAAGAATTCGTATAGTAGCACAGACGTATTTCTTGATAATTATCACTTTTGTCTTGTCAACTCCTCTTTAGCAAACATGAGTCGTTAATAAATCTTGGTATTAAATTGCTCAGTGTAGCTATCAAATATCATTTAATTGATCTTGTGATTTGTATCTTCACAGATCAACAGTAATATTGGTTATATTAAAAAGTTGTAGCAACTTCAACATGAGCCGTAAATTTAATTTAGATAAACTTTGTTTCTATCTGCTTTTTTATAATAATTTTTCCCTTCTTTCTGAAAGTCTTCATAAACAATTCTGGAAGAAGAGAGTTTTCCAAATAAATTTACACGCTACTACGTAGATATTAACTTAATTGATAAGAATCTATCAAAGCATCAATAAGAATCTATCTAAATATTTAACAACTAGTTTGCAGAATTCCATCCAACTCGAATAATCAAAGATGATACACTTTTATTTTACCACTTTCGTTTCATCGCCGCGTCGTTCTCTTGTTTCTCTTACAAAGCTGAATGTCTGAGATTTGAAAGTTGATTTACATTCTAATAATAACCGCATTAATAATGTTGATATTCAGATGTATTATTATTATTATTATTATTATTATTATTATTATTAGTATTATTATTATATCCCTTTTCATGACACGACATTAACTGCGATAGAAATAAAAACTTGAGCAATTATGGAATGAGACACATAGGGAGGAGAGAATTCGAAGTAAATCTTGTGTGGAGTCACTTGATCCACTGTAAATCTTACATTGATCAACTGAGTTTGAAATTTCCGTGAAAAAATCTATTGCCCAGAGCACAGAAGATATATTTATGTTTTTACATTACTAGTGTCTAAGCCCAATGGCTTTACTTGTAAATGAATGAATGATTTGAATGGAAATATATTTATAAAAATGTGATGTAAATGGTGGGACTATTCTGAACTGAGAGGGAGGAAAATCGGCATGACCTCGAGAAAACCTGCCGCACACTTGATTTGTCTATACGAATTGACCGGGATTTGAACCCCGGATCTAGTGCTCGGAGGGAGCGCTATACCATGAGTCACCCGCGGAAGAGCAGGAGTTAGAAGAGCAGAGATAAATTGATTAGTGATTTTGAGCGCAACTGCTAAGATGATTAGTCCCGTAAGTGCATGATTTTTATCGCAGGAGTTGGCGATGATCTTTCCCTGAAAGATGGATAGATCCGACGCCGACCTACCTGTCGGCTAGCGGGGTTTCCCTCAACCAGGTATCTCCCACCAGTGGAGCACCCCACCAGTCGGGACCAGCTCTAAGCTGCCGACCGTTCTCCCGGCATGTGTTGTAGTGTAGTGCATGTTAGAGTAATTCTATGTGTAAGGGGAGAGGAAAGGACAAGGAAGAGGAAGGAAAGAATGCGCGTGGTCCGTGACCTGTTTGTTAGGTTACTGCTCCGGCAGTCGCCTGGTGTTGATATAAGAAACCACGGAAAACTACCGATTAGAGCAGCCGGCCACTAGAATTCTCCTGCAGATAGCAGCTGAATCCGACGTAGCTAGTGTAGCGTCGTAGGCTTGACTTCTTGCTCAGAGAGACGGGTTTGTAAGGTAAGGCATGAGGGAGCTACAAATAACCACCCAAACAAAGGCCTCCCTCCAGAGGGAATTCTAAGTGGGGACATGGCTGGTGAGGAGTCGTGCGCAATGAGATCGTCTCAGAGCAGCGCGTGGGGGGAGATGACGTAGGAGGTCATGTGACGTGGCCTTCTATAACGCTGCATCGCCAGGCCCCACGGTGGGTAAGGTCCATGGTTTCCTCGCGGGTAGTTCGCAAAACGTTTTCGCCTAGGCTGGCGCGGAAGTGCTGTTGGCACGAGTAGGTATTCAATGTGTTCGGACACGGTGAAGTATTTACACTTCGACGTATACGGCGTTCACGGTGAAATCCAACTCTTCACAGCAGATTGAATATCTGCCGAGGCACACCAGATGCCGAGTGGCGAGTCGGCTTAGTTGGCGAGTTGCAGGCCAGCCTAAAGGCGCGTGTAGAAAGAGGGGGGCTGCAGTTGGTAGCTCTGACGAAAAACCTTACAGTGACGTTCTGTAAATATGTAATTATTGATGTAAATAAATTATATTGTGGCGTCATGAAGAAAAACACACAGACCTTTACAAGTATGTACAAGTTTATTTACACGTATGTACAATAACCAATCTTCTGCTCCGAACCTACACACTTGTAAGTATTTCCCTGTGGATACTCCACATAGCTAGGGAGGCCCCGCATCTTCTGACGCTACTCCCGCGCCACTATCGTGACCTCGTCACCCGTGCACTAGGCACGACACGCTCCAAGTCTGGGCGTAAAGTTTTGCGCATCGCGCGAGGTTTCCAGAATAAAACCCACCGTGTAAGCTCGTCGGCTCGATTATATACCAGAGTGTAGCCGTCACGTGACCGTCCTAGGTGTAGGAGGGAGGCTCGCGTCAACCACGTGACCTTCCCGGTCAAGCTGGCGTCCCCTTTGTCTAAATGTATCCCAACGCCGGGGCGACAGCTATTCAGCCCGCAGGTACGCGATATTTCCGCTCCTCCTCCCACCCACGGCCGCCAACGTGACGCTACAGTATACACCCTGTCGTGTCTGTTCCTTTGAGACGTAGATCCCTACCCACGACGTTGCACTAGTGTCAAAACCGGAACCCTAGCGCCGGGACTGCAACCCTCGGGCCTCCCGTTCAGAGGCACTGCAGTCGATGCTCTGCACCACCTCAGCCGGTGGAGAGCAGAGAGACGGGGTTCGGGATCCTCTTTAGGGCGATCGTCGCCCGCGAGGCGTCGCCATTGTTTTCGCCTGCCGCAAGCGTCGCCGCCGTCGCCTTCCGGGCCGCCGCCGACGCCACCGCTTCCCGGCGGACCCCACCCGCCCCCGGCCCCGCCCCCGCCTTTGCTTCGGCGCGCGCTTTGTCCGGGGCAATCACTTGAAAGGCTTCATTAGCGCCTGCGCCAAATGGAGGCCGGCGGAGGAGGGGGGGCTCTGGCGTCGCCACGCGATGCGGCGGTGCGGATTGAGACGCTGTGGAAAGGGGGGGAGATAAGAAAAGGTGAGCAGTAAAAGGGCCGAGATAGAGAAGCTCGAGGTATGCCCGACGTCGGTCCGAGATGAGGCCCATGCGAGCTCTAGGTGAGTCCGAGGCGAGAGCATGGTGAGTTTGAAATAAGCTCGAGGTGAGCATATGATGATCCCCAAGGTGGGGTCGAAGTGAAATGGAGGTGAGCTCGAGATGAGATCGAGGTGAGAATAAAGTGAGTCCGAGGTGAGAGTAAGGTGAGAGCAAAGTGAACCCGAGAAGAGATTGAGGTGAGCGTGAGGTGAGAATATGAAGAGCCCGAGGTGAGACAGACGATAAAGGTGACTCCGAGGTGAGAGTAAGGTGAGCCCATCATGAGTTCGAGGTGAGCCCGAGGTAAGCCCAGGTAAGAGCAAGAGTTTGAGGGGAGTTGAGTAAAAGAAGAGTTTGAGGGGAGCGCGAGGTGAAAATATGAAGATCCCGCGAGTAAGGTGAGACCGAGGTAAGCCTAGGTGGAAGCAAGGTGAGCCCGAGATGAGCTCGAGATCAGCGTGAGGTGAGAGTAAAGTGATCTCGAGATGAATTTGAGGTAAGCGGAAAGGCTTCATTAGCGCCTGCGCCAAATAGAAGCCGGCGGGGGAGGAGTCGGCTCTGGCGACGCGGCGCGATGCGACGGTGCGGATTGAGACGCTGTGGAAAGGGGGGAGATGAGAAAATATGAGCAGTAAAGGGGCCGAGATAGAGAGCGAAGGCCGTGGTGGACCAGAGGTTGATCCGAGATAGGAACGAGATGAGTCCGATATGAGCTCCAGGTGTGACCGAGTCGAGCGCGAGGTGAGTCCGAGGCGAAAGCATGGTGAGTTAGAAATACGCTCGAGGTGAGCTCATGATGACCCCTCGAGGTGAGCCCAAAGTGAAATGGAGGTGAAATGGAGGTGAGATCGAGGGGAGATCGAGGTGAGATCGAGGTGAGCGAGAGGTGAGAGTAAAGTGTGTCGGAGGTGAGAGTAAGGTGAGCAGTAAAGTGTGTCGGAGGTGAGAGTAAGGTGAGCAGTAAAGGGTCCGAGATAGAGAGCGAAGGCCGTGGTAGCCTGACATGGGTCCAAGGAACGAGATGAGCTCCAGGTGAGATCGAGTCGAGTCTGGAGTGAAAGGGAGGTGAGATCGAGGTCAGATCGAGGTGAGCGTGAGAAGAGAGCATGATGAGTCAAACGTCAGTTTGATTTGAGCCAGAGGTAAGAGTAAGGTGAGTCCTAGGTGAGAGTAAGGTGAGCCCGAGAGAAGTTCGAGGTGATCCCGAGGTGAGAACAAGGTGTTCCGGAGAACAGTTTAAGGTGAGCGCGAAATGAGAATATGAAGAGCCCGAGATGAGATGGAGGTGAGAGTAAGGTAAAACCGAGGTAAGCCGAGGTGAGAGTAAGGTGAAACCAAGGTAAGCCGAGGTGAGAGTAAGGTGAGACCGAGGTAAGCCCAGGTGAGAGTAAAGTGAGACCGAGGTAATCCCAGGTGAGAGCAAGGAGAGCCGAAGATAAGTTCGAGGTGGGTGCGAGGTTGGCATATGAAAAGCCCGAGATGAGTTTGAGGTGAGAGTAAGGTGAGACCGAGGTACGCCCAGGTGAGAGCAAGGTGAGCCCGAGAAGAGTTTGAGTTGAGCGCGAGGTGAGAATAAGGTGAGCAAGAGATGAGTTTAACGTGAGCGCAAGAGCGCCTGAGATGAACGAGGGGTGAGCGACGTTTGAAATGAATTCAGAGCGAGTAGGGGTGAAAAACAAGATGCGGCAGATGGGCAAAGTTAAAAGCTTCACTACACTTGACAAAAAATCTTTGGTAATTCAGTAGTAGATCCATTTCGTACTTTTGCGAAAATAGCGATAACCGATGCCTCACTAAATTTCTGTTTCTAGTCATTTTCAGAGTCGTAGGCGCGTTATCTCTACATGACTAGATAATGACATAATTCATGGCACTGTAATTTGCAATGTAATATGGCAAAACAATTCATTGTTCAATATTAACTTCACATCAACCACCACTGGGACAGGGTTTCCGTAGCTTGTAGTGTTAAAAAACCCAAATGGAGTCTAGAACTCTGGGTTATTAAGTTAGTGTTGCTTAATTTTTTACAAGTTGTTATCAACACTATAATACATTTAAGTTGCATTGAACACATTACCTTATAACTTGCAACACTTGTCACACTGAAGCACCATGGTTCGCTTTTCACCTTATCACAAGCTTGAAATTAAATGTCGAAAAAGAAGAAGAAGAAAAATTAGTGTCAGCCCGGTGGCCGAGATCGCTAAGGCAGTGGTGTCGTAGCGATCTAGGATCAAAAGGTCTCGGGTTGTGTCCCGCCTTGGGCATAGTTGTACTTGTGTTCGTCCTTTTACCATTTATCATCACCATATCGTTTCATCTTCACAGTTACCATAACGTTGACACCAATAGTGGTCGCTAATGACCTAGATGTTGATGCAACCTTAAATAACAAAAAAACGCTGACCGTCCTACTGGCCTTGAACCCTTTTCTCGGCGTTAAGGATAGCTCCTAGTCATGTACTTTTGAGGTGTCTATTCTCCTATCTAGATGACAAGTTGTCCTGGATAAAGTAGCCATCTCAACGGTGGAAGTTACATGGCCAATGAAACTACGAGTTAAATATGTATAGCACTAAAACATCGTTCATATTTTTAATTAATTAATGTTTTTGTTACACAATATAAAAGTTAGAGCAAACCTTCTTTCATTCTCCCTGTTTCCACTTCTCAATTCTTAATTTATTTGAAACTATACAAAACAGCCCTCACCAGAACATAAATCGTACCACAAAACATTTCAAATAAAATTATGTAATCCATTAATCATTCTCTCAGTAGTTAATTCTTTGGCTTACGTGAAGACACAATAAATTTTTTTTCAGCCATTACTCTCAACGGTAACTCTTCTAATTAATATTTTGAAACTTGAAAAATATATTCGACGAATGTTTCTAATCTAACTCCTTCGAACGAAAATATTTACCCTCTCGAATATAAATCACTTCGTAAACTGAACCTTGTAGACGCGAACAACGTATTGTGTTTGACAAGGACTCATTAATTTTTAAGAACGAATTAGTAAAATGCAATGGGGATTCAATTTGTAGCGCTGGAAACAAATGGCTTTCTAATTGTTTTGCGTTACGACGTCCGCGATGGGCACACCCTGTTCCACAAGTTCTGTTGCCAGTGAAATGTTACGAAATGAATGAGAGGACGTGGCTTACAGCCAGCGGCGAGTTGAAAGGATAATGAAACATAATATTTAAATTTAATATGAAGCGCGTTGATTGCGTTCGGAACAAATGAATGTGATTCTATCATTACTCAGAAGCTATCAAATCGTAAATTCACAGTTTTTATTTGGGTTTCTAAATTAACACATTTTGTGGTTATTCCTGATTGTATTGCTGTGACACAACTCGCATAATATACGAGAATAATTGCACTTTCAGGAACAATACAAGCGTTATCTCGAACTGTCGATAAACTCCACTAGTAGCATATTTCAGTTATTCTGGCACACTTGAATTAACCGAGTATGATGAGAATGAATGACAACAATTACGAACGTGATACGTTTGATCGTTTGAACAGTGCTTAAAGACAGTTTTTAAGTTTAAAAGTGTGATTTATAAATTATTTAGGATTTGAGACAAATGGTTGACGACAAATTTCTCCTATTTTGAGATAAAAGTGTTGATAATTTTATGGATTATCGAATTATATTTATAAAATCATTGGATATAAAACTGAGCATACTCAAGAAATACTCGTATGTGATCAGAGACTCCGAACAATTACTTTCGCGGTGAGTGCAGAAATAGCATTATACTAGCAGTAGTAAAATATGCTACAGCACTAAACGGCTTTCCCCTAACTATACTTGTTTTTTTTAACGTGACATCGCAAGGTCACGCGTGAAAGAGCCAGACGGAAGGCAGACTCCAATAGGGAGCCGTAAAAATCGAAGCTGCAGTGACGCTGCAGCTCCCCATTGTAGTCTGTCTTCCCTCTCCCTCTTTTGCTTGAGACGCCACGTTAAGATAACCCAAGTATAGCAAGAGCACTTCTCAAGAACAAACAAAATACTCTAGTTTAACACTGCATCAAATGAAAATACCGGGAGCGGTAGCTCAGTGCATCAACTGGTGTCACTGCAGCGCCTCTAACCGGGAGGTCCTACGTTCGAGTCCTGACGACGGCAGGATTTTCGACACTAGCTCTTCAGCTAGGTCAAATTCAGTCGCTGTCTTAAGAAGAATTCCAGCGGCTGGCTGTTCTGATCGGTATTTTTCCGTGGTTTCTCCGAACGACCGGGCGAATGCCGGAGCAGTACTCTAATAAACGGGCCACGGACAGCGCGCGATATTTCCTTCCTCTTTGTTGTTCTATCTTCTCCCCTTATACACACACACACTTACACTAACATGCACTACACTACCACATATTCCGGGAGACCGGTCGGGAGCTTAGAGCTTGTCCCGGCTGGGTCGGTGCCCCCTGATGGGAGATACTTGGTTGAGGGAAACCCCGTTAGCCGACGGTAGGTCGGCGCCGGATCTCGCCATCCAGCGGAGGAAGATCACCGCCATATCCCGAGGGAAAAGCATGTACTACACTAACGGGACCAATGACTTAAGCTATGGACGCGCCCGGACCAACCAACCAACAAATGAAATATTTACACATAAATAGTCTTGACGTATACTGGAATATCATGGGAGCGGGCCGGATCGGACGGGGGAGGGACGGTTGGTGGTATGTGGGGGTGTGGAGACCAGGGATGAGGGGGTGGTGATGGTAGCGGCAGCGGGATAGGAGCGTGGATTGTGGCTATGAACAGGCCGAGGAGAGATGGTGGGTTGTGTGAAGCGAATGCCCAAAGGATCGAGCGACTTGGCTGACGGGCAGTAAGGACACCGTGAATGTAAAATCGGAGCGAGTCGTTCTTGAGGTGGTGACCTCGTTTCTGAAGAAGGGTCAGGCAGAGGCGGTGTGCGGGATTGTGAGACAATTGGTCGGGAAGAGTTTGATGTAGGTTTTGAATATTTGTGAAGCGGTTCATCTTCATTTGCAACAAAAATATTCCGTTCAATTAAAAGACTATCTGCTGAAAAGATATAAATTTGTGGTGAGATACAAATGAAATGTTATGATATGTACATGAAAAAAGGGAATTATTTAGAAAACGTTTTAATGAAATATGTAAAATCAGTATTCTTGTTGATGAGCTTAATGTTTAATGTCAAGATTTAGTATAATGTATAATTATAGATATGTTATACTAGCATAATGTATAATCATGGCAAGGGGACGAACGCGCCTTCTCAATTGAAACTTTTAAACATCTGCTAATAACGATATCGAAGGCTTCCGCGGTCAGAGTCATGATCTGGGCTCTCCGGATGACGCCACGTCGAAGGCTGAGGTGCCGACGTTTCGACCGACATATCGCGGTCCTCTCCAGGGCTGTACCCGGACAGCCCAGATCATCTACTTATAACGTAAGGCGTGCTTAGATCCAATTATAGTTTTCGACAAACCGTTACTGCACAATGAGCACTCAGAAAACAAGGAGAACTTTCTACAATATAGTGAAACATGCCCGACGTTGACTGGTGCCAATTTGAAACAAGCCCCGTCTTTCTATTTAAACACAAGCCCCACTTGGAGGGAATTTCGAACCATAATTATTACTTATAAATGTAATTTGAGCCCCAGGGAAAGGTTACACTTGAAACGTAATGATTCCTACGGAATTTAAATCTCTCTTCTTCCAAAATTAGGTTGTGCTAGCTCAGTTAATTGAGGTTAGAAGTTCATAATTGTTGCTACTTACTCTGCAACCAATTATTCAATCTGCGTGGCGAGGAAGGACGGAGTGGCGAGGAATCTGAAAATCTTAGTAAAATGCTGGATTGCACGTAATGAACAATGATAATCAGCTTTCTTTCAACTTAACAAATTAGAATGTATTACAATGATAATCAAAATGAATCAATCTTTGGTCATGACCAGTTTTCTCTATTTTACAATAATTATAAAACCTTGTTATTCATTCGTGGGTCTTCGCGCGCTCTACACTTCTTCGTTCGATGGCGCCCCGAAGAACCTTCTCCGTCGACTCAGCAGAATCTTGCTTCTGGATAAAGTCCTCGCCTAATGTCCGTGATCTGGTTCAAAATTCTCCCGGCGATACTATTATAATCCGTGATTTCCCTCACTTGCGTCTCGAGTGGACGCCTAGACACGTATTCACGAATTTTTCCTTCAAGAACGCTCTATCCTAATATAAAAAACGATAGTTGATTTTATACAACTGTAAATTACAGTCTTTCCTCGACCTGGTAAAATATATCAGGAGCCGACAAGCTCAATGGGACTTCCACTCTCAATATGACGTACAAATTTCTGCAATGCAAACCGTCAAAGGTTAAGGGCATTAACTGACACTGCAGTGCTTCTGACTAGATAGTTCTGACTGCGAATCCCGCCGGTGGCGGGATTTTCGACATTAGCTTTTCAGCTAGGTCGAATTCAGTCGCTGTCTGGGGGAGAATTATACCGGCGGGCTGCTCTGATCGAAAGTTTCCCGATCAATCCTGGCGAATGTCGGAGCACATCCTAACGAACGGGCCGCAAACCGTGCGCGACCTTTCCTTCCCCTTCCATGTCATATCCTCACCACATAACACATTTACACTTACATGCACTACACTACCACACATGCCGAAAGACTAGTCGGAAGCTTAGAGCCTGTCCCAGCTGGGGCGGTGCCCCGCTGGTGGGAGATACCTGTTTAGGAAAAACCCCGCTAGCCGACAGGTAGGTCAGCGAAAGATATCATCCAGCGAGGGGAAGATCACCAGCGAGGGGAAGATCACCGCTCTCTCGAGGGGGTAAACATGCACTGCACTTACGGGACTAATCACCTTACCGGTTAATGCGCCCAGAATCACTATTCAATTAATAAATGGTAATCCGAAAAATGTTGCTCGGTTACCTAACTTTCGAGTCAAGATGACTCCAGTTGGTAGTGTAATTTTGGTTGTGATGTACGGTTTAATTTACGTACTTCCTCGCGGAGATGCAATGCGTCAAAACCTACATTACGTCAACATGCATCTTCTCGGAACAGACATAAACCACTTTAATTAAGATGTGTATGGTCATTGCATGTCTTCTCCAGCGATATATCTCAACCTGGTGATGGTCTTCACAGGGTCACATTTCGCAAATCTTAGACGCTGCTTATTAGAACAACAGAACAATTTGTTTTATTATAATAAAGACAGTGCAGTTGGAGGTGTGGGCAAGTTAGAAACTGATCCAAATATGAATTTTTGCGCTTTTGTACCCTGCGTACATTTCAGGCTCTTTTATGCGACTTTCATATAACAGCGGAATCTTTTGAGACGAAATCGAGAATCAATAGATTAGAATTGTAAAATGTAGGTTTGTAGTATCTTAAAAGTACTCGATTTAGCCGCATAAAACAACTATCAATGCTTAGGCGTATTAATGAATAAAAATGAAAATGAAGTATTTACCATATGCTTTAGATGATGGTCATGGCTTTAAATGAAGGCTTTAGACAGTCCTGTGCCATATTTGGGCAAAAATGACATATTACCACCGCAAAAACTGCATCTTTACTGTTTGTTTCTGTAAACAGCGTTAAATATTAACAAAAATTGCGTAACGTTGTAATAGCGTAACGTTGGTTATGGATAGCCGACGGTTGCAGTAGCGTTATATTAACGTTTTATTCCGCAATTCAATTTCATTCTGATGTGACTTAGGGCGATCTGTTTCGGAGTCCTCCCAAAAATACCTTAGATTTGCACACACGTGTGCACTGTCTTGTTGAAGACCAGTGAGTGCAGGAGCGCCTCTGCAATGCGCCTGTATTCTTCTTCTTCTTCTCTCCTTCTCCCGCTCTTCGGAACTCGCGGATCCGCACAGGATTACGCCAAGCGATAAACAACGCAGTCTATAAACCCGAGGACATATCCTCGCGTGGATCCCTATCCTGTTTACGAGATCATTCCTTTTGTCCCCCCCCCTCGGGGGTGACACACGTCCAAAAAGGCTACGAGGACCAGCGTGGCGCCTCGAAGAGGGTGGGGGTGGGACGAGATACCCGGAAGACGCTCCGCCGTCCTCGTGAAGAGGCGAGTCGAGCGGATGCTGCACGTACGCCAAGTGTAACGCCTTCTTTAACCGGTAGCTGCAGTTCCGCTGTGGAAGTGTTACGACGAGTTTAATAATAGTCAGGGTTTGATTTCTGGCGGAACGGCGTTTCGGCTCCGGTACCTCGGGAATAAATACAAAAAGCAGAGGACAAACACTTAGCTTAACATCGATTTTTAGTTCGAGCAATTTTCATTTCCTCAACATTAATTTTCCCAGTTTATTATTTTTATTATTATTATTATTATTATTATTATTATTATTATTATTATTATTATTATTATTATTATTATTATTATTATTATTATTATTATTTTATTTACACAGTGTGTTACCACTGTAACTAATTGTTATGAAGTGTGATTTATAATTATTAAATTATATCATAAGAACTATTTAACTATTTCTATTAATTTAATAATTTATTTGGGACGCGTTCCAGGTCCTAATATTGTATATATGTAGCATTGTTACTACATATAAATTACATATCTTTTGTGGCTAGGCTTGGCAAAAATGTGTAAGGCACTTCAAATATAAAATAAATACCATAAAATCAACTTACGAAATCAGAGATACCACAAGTTGGTTTTATGCCATAGGTATTGTGTTTTAAAAGGTATTGCATCAATGTTTTGCTATTTGCTGGTTTATTCTCGTATAATAAGTCATACAATTCTCTAGTGTTCCCCCAAAGAAGATGAAATGTACACCAATATGTTGGCATTATATGACCGCCACAGAAGGTCACGCAGCGATCCACCAGCAAGCGCGCGCTCGGGGAAGGGAAGGGATCTTCGTATTTCAAGATGCAAAACATATCCCAAATATTCAGAAAACTATTGTAGTTATTTCCCTGAACTCTGCTTTCCACCCTTCCCCATTTCCAGATGTTTTTTTAAGAAATGGAAGGATTAAAAATGAGGATTTATCGTTAGTATGTATTGTAATAAAATTGTTTATTACTTCAACTCCAGTTAATGGGGTTTTATATCACTGGATATTATTGGGATCTTGAAACAAAACATAATAAGAATAAATACAGACTAAGAATAAGATAAAGAATATTGCATATACTGAGCAAACAATAATAATAAGCGTAGAATAATAACACATCCATTAAGATAATAATTAATCACTAAAATAAAAATATATTCCCAAAATATAGTAAACAATAGTAAATAAATGTAATCACTAGAGACGGACAAAACTGCATTCAGTCTTTCGTATCTCGTCCGAATCATTCTCGCTGGCCGAAGAAGGGAGAAGGGTCGTGGAGGGGGAAGCGCCCAGCCAAGGCCAAGGGAGTGCACTGGCGAAGGAGATTCTCTTTCTCTGCGGGAGGCAACGAGACAACGAGATTCTCGTATCTCGTAGGGACAGAGTATTCTCCTAAACAGTCCAAGCCGGCCGAAGCTCGGAAGAGACTCATGATCAAAACTGCTTAGCGTAGAGCAATGATTTCTTCCTAATTAATTGATTTAAAATAAATACTCTCTAGCGTAATAATGAAACGTTTCCTTTTGCTTTCATAATATTGAAGTATTACATGTCGTCGTTCACAAGAAAAGTAATAAATAAATAAACAAATAAATTAATTAATAAAAATAAAAGGAGATGGCTCACAGCAACAACTGAATTAAAGTGTATTCTTATTATTGTAAATGTTTTGTGTTACGGTGTTTACGTTTTGCATACTTTGTATGTAAATAAAAACCATACATAATTCGTAAAAATTGAATTATGAAATAATAATTCCATTGAAGAGAACCTTTTCTTAGTGTCCTTCATCGAGCTATCTCCCATTTGACCTGAGAGATGACCTAAGCCTATCTTCGTATTTCGCACGTGGAGAGGCTGTCAACGTATGCGCCGCGCCGTAGGCGTAGGACCGTTTCTTCCCTCCCTGACCCCTCCTACGGTGAACCGAGGAAGCTTTGACACCTCGATATGATAGGAGCGTTCAGAATATTTGGGATATGTTTTGTATCTTGAAATACGAAGATCCCTTCCCTTCCCCGAGCGCGCGCTTGCTGCTGGAGCGCTGCGTGACCTTCTGTGGCGGTCGGTTACATTCAAAATATCCGTTAAGAACTGGTCGCAAAAGAATCAAAATTTCTCAAAAAAATCCTTATCTAACATATGACAATATGTATATCATTGGATTCGTCTTTTTACGCTCTTTATAATAGACTGAAAAAATATGTATAGTTCCATTTGAAAAAACAAAGTTACCTCAAATATCTCGTAAAATACAAGTGATAAAATAGAAATAAATACACGTATCAGTTAGCCCTATTTTCTCATGCACTTCCGTGAAAACTGCATTTCAATATCTTCAACCGTTCAAAAGTTACAGGAGGCGCTAAAGTTACGTGACTCTCACCCTGTGTATAAATATATATATATATATATATATATATATATATATATATATATATATATATATATATATATATATATAGAAATAAACTGCATATATTCACTCAAACAAACTCGGTCGAGGAATCTGAAAAGGAAATATCTATCTATCTTGCTACTTTATTGCTAGAATTGGCTCAATGAAAAATCATATATTCATTTCACAAAAACATGGAAATTTATTAAACAATTTAAAACAATTATTTATATTGTATAACTTTATCCAAAATAAAAATTAAATGTTTGTCATGACCGTTCCAAACTTATGTCTTCGCGCGCTTTTTTCGGCCATCTTCATCCGAAATGGACGCCGCCGTCCTCAGGTCCAGACACCATCTTATCTCTTCTTTTCTCGGAAGCTCACTTCAATCACCGTTCATCAAATCAATAAACTATTTGCTGCTAATATTCCAGTCCAATCACTGACAACTTCGCCCAAGCTCTCAATGTCCCTCCAACTCGTTCACACGAAATATTTTAAGTTCCACTGTCACACTTAGAGTTCCAATTTTGATGTTTTCTCAACATCCATTCCCAAGTAGATGCTTACAAGTCCCCAAAGAAAAAAAACCTCCTAACATTAATTGGAGCACGATCCGTTCATGAGCACGGCATCAGTCAGAACGAATGTCTCGTATTCTTTCAGCCCTGCAAAACTCGGTTCATAAATTCGATTGTTTATTTGCAGATAACATTTGATGTACTTTCGTACCTAGCCAATCTCTAAATTTCTTGCAAAACGAACTAGCCGTCTTCACGACTGTCACTGCTTTTTCGGCCAATCCCAGAATTCTATATAGAATTAACTAGCCGTCTCCGCGATTGTCACTGCATGAATATGTTGACCTTGACGACGGCTCGCTTACCGTTGCTATGCTAGCGTTTTCTTATAATTTATCCTCTTTAATTGACGCCATTTATAATAAATAATTGTACAATATTCAGTGACATATTGGTATGTCACAATATATATATATATATATATATATATATATATATATATACACACACACATATTCTTTAATTGTTTCCAGTATGGCTCCTTCAGATCCCTTATTTTATTTGCTTTTTTCCTTGCAGCAACATACAGTTGTCAGTCTTCTGAACATTTTGTTCTTTTATAACGTAGAAATGCTCTTTTCTTTTTCTCAGTAATCTCTTTAACTTCAATAAAAAATCAAGGTGCCTTATTTTTACTTTTTGTCAACACTTGTAACTTCCTTTTCTTTATGGTCTCTTCCGCTGATTGAAATATATTTGTCTTTAATTTAATCCTCCTTGCTTCTACGCTCTTTTTGCTTCAGATAGAGTTTGTGTTTATCTTTTAATTTAATCTTCTGTGATATGCATCTCTTAAGTTTTCATTTTCTACTAATGATTCTACACTATATTTCACAGTGTATTATGGGCTAGTTATTCATGCTAGTCGATGTTTTAATTTTATTTTACTTATAAGTAGTGCAGATTCACTGCCTAGGCTTGCCGAGTTTAATGTTTGTACATTTAGTATATCCTTTGGTAAAAAATGTATATTAGTTATTACAAAATTGATCATTGACTATTGCTTTGAGAACCAAAAAATGTGTACGTATATTTGAAGTCATCAAAGAAAGTGTTTTTGATACGCATGTTATTTTGAGCCCAGGAGTCAATTAGGAGATCTTCCGTTATGATAATTAACATGCTCATGGAATCATGTAATGGATTATTCCCCACTCTTGCTTTCAGATACCCTGATATTAAAGCATATATTGATTTTCTGATTTTTGTCTAATCGACGTTGTAGGTCTTCATAAAAGACTGTTATTTTTCTCTGGGTTTGGCCACATCTGGAGCAAACACGCTAATTTACTTTTATTTTTGTTCTTAGAAACCCATAGTTAACGAAATCTATTTCTTCAATACATTGAGGGTATTTTTTGTTCAAGAATAGTCTTACACCGGCTGTAGCTTTTTCAGTTTCACCTCATCCACTGTAGTTTAGAATGGGGTGTACGTGTACCTGTTTCATGTTTTGATGCTACAAATATTCAAATGTCCTCTTTTCAATCTTCATCATTATTTTTTGACTTCTGCTATTCCAGGATTTAAGGTTCTACTTCCCAAATTTAATTATTCATTATTTTTATTTGGTAGTTCCTTTTTTCTTGTCGGAACGTCAAATTCTGTGAAGTTCCGCAGCTTTGCCTGGTTCTCTGAGCAGTTTTGTTAGAGTTCGCAAGAAAAGATAAATAAAATGAGTGAGTTTTGTAAACATGTTATTAATTGCAAGTGTTATTATTTACGAGTGAATTTTGTAAAAATCCTACATTACATTACTGTACGTTTAGTGGACATTTTTCAGCAAGACGAGATTTGAATTCTATTTAGGTTTTTTGTTAATCATAACGGCACTTTATTTTCTTTTTAAATTCTGCATTTTGTAGTCGTTTTTGAAAAAGAGCAGGAATATGTTTAATAGCTAGTCTAATATTCTTTACCTGCTCTTGTTTCATGTTATGTTTTATTCAATGTTACTTGCTGTATGTATCAATAATATGAAATAAGTTTCAATTTTGTCTATATCCTCTAGTAAAGGTTTCTCTCGGTGTTAGATTTAATTTACCACTCTCATTTGAGGACAGCTCTTTTAACAAACAATAATCTTTGGTTCTAACATGAACGTAGAAAGTCAACGCAATTATTCCACTCTTAGGTAAACGTTATTACGAACTGAGAATATTTTCAATTGAAAATGTTTAATTTTACGCTCTATTGATAAATTCAAATATTACTTAGTATACTTAGTACACCAACTACGAGCCACACCCATAAATTGTGAACAGTTCACGATATAGAAATGCAGTTTCCGCTAAAAAACGCGGAATCACGTGGCAAATAATACGTTATAGAGATAATGCTCGGAAATGTGAGAATATGCGAGAAATTTATTCATCGTTGATTTTTTAAAGGAAAACTTTATTTTTTCTCACTAGCAATGCATTGATCATGAAAAGAGGAGTTCAATGATGTTCCATTTGTTAAAATGGTGATGGTAGCTTGACTATAAAATTATACTTTCTGACATGTTATTTTAAATTAATCCGACAAAATTTGCTAAACCTCTTGCAACTGCCGTCTTTGGAGCAGGTGGCCTTCGCAGCCCCGAGACTGATACAAGGAGAGGGGAGGTTGAGAGGGGCGGCAGTGACGGTAAGGCTCAATTACAGTAATCCATGGTCTTGAATAGAAGTACACGGGAACAAACATCAATATTAACGATCAGAATGAAAGATTTTTCAATCGATTCATCATAAAAGAACTTTGTGTGTAAAAACATTGAAAGTTTTTCCAGGGATAAGCAGAAGTAAATTTGGATTTCAAAAGTTCAATGTGAATACAAAAGTTAATGACAACTCGAAACCATCTATTACCCAAGTTGAACTTATTTCGGTAACCCATTTTTTACTATGAATGATGGCAGGAGCTGTATTATGGTATCAGAAAAACTACAATTTTGAAGATTATTGTCTTACACGCTAGCCATTCGTTTAGTAAATAAAACATTTATGGCAGTGAAATATCCTAACATGATTATATCCTATGTCTACTAAATTGAACATTTTTTGCTTAGTACTGTAACTGTACAACTTTGTTACAACTTGTATGTTAACATCTGCATTTCACCCTCTGGGGACCTTACGAAGCGAGCGCGACAGGGACGCTACTGCGCATGCGCGTCAGATCCCAGCGATCGATGCAGAAATCGATGGTGAGCAGTGCGAGACACCACAACGCAGTAGAGTGGAAGTCGGGTCGTTTCTGTTGCGAACCACCGCCTCAAGAAGATGTGGTTGAGCATGTCTCCATTGGAGCAGGTGACTGAATAGCGAACTAATTGCTCAAAAAGGTAAGAGGCAATTTTACTTGTGGATCATATAAATATGATATGATTTCAAACTATTTAAGACGAAATTATACGGAAATATCTTAATAACATGAGTTCTGCGTAAGGAGTACAAATGACACATGGTGGACACGCATTCAACGGACACAATAATATTCCCGGATCTTTTGAGCTATTGAGTTCATTACTATACTTATACAATTACTATCGATTTCAGAATATGAATTTTGAACACGATTGTACGTGAAAACAAAATATTGAGGGCAGGGATGTGTCTGAGGTCAACTGTATACGAAATTGTTCACAACTTCTTGGGACGTACCAAGTGAATTCATGTGCATCCGGCCTCTTTCCTGCGTGGGAACCGTCAACGAAGAATCCACTGTAAGTATAAAACCTCACTTCATTTATTATTTCAGTGGTATAGAGGAGTTTTGTGTCTTTCACACGCAACCAATATTTATAAATGAGGTATAAAGAATGAAAATTTCAATGAGAGCTGTGAAATTGCCCATGAACTTTAAAAACATGAAGGGTTTGTTGAAAAAAGCATCTAAATATTCAAGTAAAATACTTCCTACAAAATTTGGGCAGCAGTTTTGAAATATAAGTAGTTATATACCTCTAAAATAATGCGTTATAGGGCTTAAAACGCATTACTTGAAGCCAAAAGCCTAAAGGAAACATTTCTCACACCGTAATCTACAGGATGAGACCTTGTTGGACATTCTATTATAGTTTTGTTGGTTTTGGGGCTTCTCGATATTACCCCAACTATTCAGAGACATGCAGAATCCGCAGCTGTATGAAAAATTAGAATTATTTGCTATACTAGGCGATTGAATTGCACGGATGTACCTATGTTCAATAATAAAGTTAAATAATATTGTGAAGAGTAGCGTTGTATTGCACGATTCTGAATTTTTGCTTCGACAACTTTACGTACTAACTTTCTCAAGAGTAAAAATCTTTTTTAATAATTTTGCAACTACCGAGGAAAGTGAAAAGTAAATAGTCAGGGAAGGTTGTACAATTACTCGTATTTCGAATACGAAGGAAAGTGAATAGATCAAAGAACATGTCTCTAAAACCGAATAAACCTTTATTGAAAATTTGTTTCAGATATCAATTCCATTCCTTTTTATTTTTATTTGAAATTCTATAAGTACATTGGACATCACCTTTATACATTTTTAAACAATTAAACTACAACTTTTCTCCTTAATATGGAAATGGAAAGATAAGGAAGAGGGTGGGGGTTATCATGTGAGAGTTCATTTTCTATGGCGTATACGATTGTCGGTTTGAGATGCAAAGACATATTGAAACAGTTTTTATTTGGTTAACTATTAATTTGTTATTAGCAAACCAATTAGAAACATCTGAAATCGTACTATTTATTGTTTTCGCAAAGAATATTCCTTCTCGCAGGGTAGGCTTGTTTCGTTTTATTATTTTTTTTTTTTTTGAGAGATGCCTAGTATCCACGAAGTAAAGTCTTTCGTGCTAGAGAGAGCATTCCCCCGTTTGTCGTCTGACTGAGAGCAAAGCGCAGCGAGCTAGTCAAGGTCACCTCTTGAACCGTTGCTCTTGGTTGACTGAGGGGGAGCCTGAATGTCTGGTTTTAGCTGCGTCAGAGAAGTACAGCCGGAGATTCTCAAAATCTTAACAGAGAAGAAAAAAATCAGAAAAGTGTAGAGAATATAAGTTTAAAAGCGGAGTGCTTTATTTTCATGCGATTGAATAGTCCTTACAGAAGGAATATTTTAAAAAGAGAAATGTATTAAAATTATTATTAAAATCGTTTTAATTCTATATATTGACAGTCCATTGCTGTTTTAATGTAAGCGCAGTCTTCATTTGTAGGCGTTTTTATAATAGTATTTGTAAGGGATTACACACGATTAGGTTTACTTAAACATAGCTTTGTAAATAATAGTTTTTTTTAGAGTTTATTCTAGCGTGTTATTGAAAATATGTTGTAACTCCCAAAACTATTCATTACTTATTAATTACAATGGAAGCTTCTTCCAGTCAGAATAACGAGTCTGTACAAATACTGTTGTCATTTGTTCAGCTTATTTAATCAAGGTATATTTTTCATTAGGGGCTATATCTCATAGGTTTTATTCAATAGACCTAACTTTACAAAGCGTGTATTTGTTGTGTATAGTATTTCAGGATTTGTGATATAGGGTGTTGCTATTTTGCGAATGTATTCCCAATTGTTAGTGTTTGCAATTCTGGAATGTACGTCTTGCCTTATCGTTCTATTCTTGCAAGAAGAAACTTCTCCAACTCGATCCTAAGAGTAGAGTAGAAATATCAACTTAAGGTTTTTAAAAGCTTGTTTTCAAAATAAGGTTCATTATAATTCAACAATACACTTTTTACAAGTGTGTAACGTCATGCAATACCAAAGTCGGTGCGGTTACAGTACGTATGGATTTCATCCCGAGAGATGCCTCCATGTCATTTATGTATTCGCAAGAGAGTAGTGTGTTTTTTATTATGTCATTGCTTAGGTTTTATGGCCTTACCTGTTACGTACGAAACATTTTATGGATAGGTGGGATGATGTGAACATGATGCAGCAATGGTATGCAACACCGAGGAAATCTGCTCCGAACCCATTTTGTTCACGACCATTTCCACGCTGATGCATCAGACACACACCATCAAAAATATTCATCCAGCACTTCATTCTGGCAGAACACACCAGACGACGTTCCAGTAATTCTGGAACAAAATAGTAAAAGCGAACAAAGTGCCGTGATTAAGCAAACAACGGGGTCAAACTTTTGTAAAAATAAATAAATAAATAAAATCATTTTTATTTCAGTCTCTTCCATATCTACGTATGTAACAGAATTATTAGAAACGAACTGAAAAAATAATTATACACTATACATATTATTATTATTATTATTATTATTATTATTATTATTATTATTATTATTATTATTATTATTATTATTATTATTATTACACAATTTTATTCTCATTTAGCAAGTCGACATGCGAATAACATCATTGATGCCCCCTATTTTTATGATTGATATTAATAATTGATAACAACTATTCAATTAGAACTATATACGTATACTACTTATTAATTAATTTGTGGCACTTTCCCTATCCAAACTGTTCAGAAATAAAGCTCCGTATTCATCTCAAAGTGACCCCGACCCCCAGCTGTGAAAGGCGAGCGGTCTCACAGTTCTCCCCGGATCGCTCCCGAGTGCTGGGCCGGGTGCGTCTAGCGTGACGTCGTGTCAATTGTTTAAAACCGCTGGGCAAGGAAATGCTTTGTTAATTGGAAACGTATTAGGTAGGGGCAAAATGAAACCAGCTTAAAAACTATCAGAAAGAATTGATTGACATCTACGTAATATGTAGATATACAATTATTTAAAATGATCCTTACATACTAATATAGTAACGCCTGCCCCACCCCACCCCTCCTCACCGAACACGTCAGTCCGTCTTTCCCACCCCGCCCCAACCAGCCCCGCTCCGCTCCCCCCCACCCCGCCCCGCGCCAACCCAACAAGTCCCGCCCCGCTCCCTTTTACCCCAACCCTTCCACCCCACCCCGTCTTCCCCATCCCTACTAGCCTCGCTCCACCCCACCACGTCTTCCCCACCCCACCTCGCCTTCCCCACCCCTACCAATCCCGCTCCACCCCCACTCCGTCTTCCCCATCCCACCGCACCCCGCCAGAAATGTTACTCGATATATTTCAGTCTCCTCATGGAGAACTAATTATTTTTGTGGATTTCTCAAAAAAAAAAACAAACAAATTTCTCTTAAACGTGTATTTTATTTTGGCAAAAACGTGTTTTTGGTGAATTACAGCACATACAGAGGTGGGCAATAGCTCATTCGATTCCTCTCGATAAGCCGTTTGGCAGAATTATTAGCTCTAGGATATTCTGGAAAAATATCTTAAAAACCACGTGTTTCTGATGGTTTTAATGCACTTATGAGTACATTGTTGAAACTCAAAGAATAACTATACGATATTTCCGTGAATAGTTTCGACTTATTACTTGATTCAGTAGATTGATAATTATTAAATATAATTTGCAAAGCAAAATTTAAACAAGTATTCTATCTGTGGCCGAAAATGAGAAACTGTAATATGTTTACAATGTACTTTTATTATGAACTTATAAAACATAAAAAAAAACTTTTAATTATGAAAATACCTGCTGGTGATGCCACGGTAAGCTAGTTACCGTGATAAACATGAGGTACGATAAAACGAAATACGAAACATTTTTGGTTCGTCAAACAAAGTAATAAAAAAGTATTCATGAGTTGTATTTCGCTTACATGTAGCAATTAAGACATTACGGGGACATTACATTACAAAGGCAGTTACGAACTGAAGGCTTTTGCGGTAGAAGCAGCTGCCACCGGTTCGGCTGGCAACTGGAAATGAAGTCGTGTGTTTTGTGGGTGTGGTTCGCTAGGCTAGAGCGCACGTCGAGGGCCTGTCGAAATCTCCGGCCTCTTCACCGCTCCTTCCGCCGCGGGCGGGATTCGAAGGCGCGACCCTCCTTCCGCAGCCGGAGGAGGAGGGAGGGGGAGGGGGAGGGCGGGAGGGCGTGTCCGCCCCCGATAGCACGCCGCGGGGCCCCGGAGGGCGCGGGGCCAAGACGCTGGGAATTTGCCCGGCTCGCGCGCCGCGCCGCCACGCTCCGCGAGGGCAGTGGGCGCAACAGCAGAAGTGGGAGGACGAAAGCAGGTACTGTTAGGCCTGTGTCACATGAATGTTGCCCCAGGACATCAACTGATGTCACTGGACTATCTCTGACCAGCAGGTTCTAGGTTCGAGTCTCGACGGTGCGTGACAGGATTTTTTACCCTAGCCAGATCGCTAGGTCGAGGTCTGTCGCCGTTTGGAAAATAGTTCTAGCGGACGGCTGTTCTCATCGGTAGTTTTCCGTGTTTTTTCCAATTAATACCAGGTGAATGCCGGGGCAGTACTCTAACAAAACGTGCCACGGGGCTGTTCCTTGTCCTATCCTACTCCCCACACACTTACATGCACTGCATTTCCACACATGTCGGGAGACTGGTCGAGTGCTTAGTTTGTCTCAGCGTGGGCAGTGACTCACTAGTGGGAGATTGGGGGAAACCTTCTTATTCTACGGCAGGTCGGCTACTCGCCATCGAGCGGGGCAAGATCACCGCCAGCTCCTGAAACAAAATAGGCACAACACTTACGGGACTAATGACCTTAACAGTTGGTGGGCCCGGAATAACATCAATCAATCAACGCACGTTCGATTGACACGCATTAAGTAACACGCGCGTCGCAGATTAACACTGTATGCTATGCGGAACAGCCAAAGCGCTCGTGTGCCGTTTTGCATAAGATACAATACTATTTTATGACGCGCGTGTGGATGGGCCCTATTTAGAAACCTGCAACAGCAGAAATGCTGATGAACAAAATCTCCAAAATCGGCGGCTTTGATAGCCAAGGTTACTAAGTCTGAAGGACAATAGTTGCCTTGGCTTTAATAGTCATGGATTCGTATTCCGTCCTGGGTATCGATGTTTGTGTGTGTGTCTTCATGTTATCCATGTGTGTGTTCCCCTTACCGATTTCCCTCAAAGATGTAGACCAATGTTTAAAAAATTACAGTGGATGATATACGACCAGAGCAGTTACAAAGCAACTTTAAATAAGTAATAAAAGAAAACACTCAAAACAGTTTCCCAAAATGTAGCATGTACAGTACTCACGAACAAGAAGTAAAATACTCGCTTGTAACACTGCATCAAATTACCTACTTTAACAAAAATTCTCCACAATACTGTTATAACGTGATATAGTGGATACAATACAACAGTTTTTCCATATACCAATAATATAAACAAATTGCTGATCCTTAATGCAAACGTCAATAGGTAATATTTAAAGGCAGGCGGCCACTTCATTGGAACTTTGGTGACGCGTGAAGTAAGCAGTGATTTACAGTGCATGAAAATTCAGTTTGTACACGCAGTCTAAGACTAGGCGGAATAACCTAAACAAAAATTTGCGTTTTTGCAATCAAAATCGAAACAGTTTCACTGTTTTTGGATTTTGCCGAGGTACGGGATATCTCACGAAGCTATACACATTACTCAAACCGAAGGATCTATGGTTTTTCGTGAATTTACGAGTATATTCGAAGTTAGTAAAATAGATATTATGGGGAAAGTCAGGTAAACAGTGAACCGTTTTTTGAAACATATAAACCCTCCAGAAAAATTGTTTGTTATATTTGCAAGATCGATCATCGAGAGGTAAACCTTAACATTTATTTTATCAGTTCAGATTATAAAAATTTCATTTTAATCTGCCTACAACTACTAAAGAAGGGGTTTGCCTATTTACGAGAACTTCCTGTTTTATCTGGCGTTCCTATTATATTCTTGATTTGTGCCTGTAGGCTGCAAGACGTACCGATTACATTCGATTTAATACCATGGAATAGTTTACTCCCTTATGACAGCCGTCTAACACGTTGTCTCTATCCTCATCAGTGGTTACCAGTGGGTAGCGAATTAAGAGTAGGATGACCGGAATCGCTAATCAATCAATCAATAATTCGCCTTTTTTCCTGCGCACAATTACAATACTTTCTGTCCTCTTACGTTGATTGATTGATTGATTTTTACGTGTTTACGGGCGCGTCAACTGCTCTGGTCATTAGTCCCGTTAGTGTAGTGCATGTTTTTCCACGGGAGATGGCGGTGATCTTCCACCGATGGGTGGCGAGATCCGGCGCCGACCTACCGTCGGCTAGTGGGGTTTCCCCTTAACCAGGACTCTCCCATCAACGGGGCACCACCCCAGTCGGGACAAGCTCTAAGCTCCCGACCGGTCTCCCGGAGTATTTGGTAGTGTAGTGCATGCTAGTGTAAGTGTGCGTGTGTAAGGGGAGAGGATAGGACAAGGAAGAGGAAGGACAGATCGCGCGCGGTCCGTGGCCGGTTTGATAGGGTACTGCTCCAGCATTCGCCTGGTGGTGATCGGAGAAACCACGGAAAACTACGGACCAGAGCAGCCGACCTCTAGAATTCTCCTCCAGACAGCGACTGAATTCGACCTAGCTGAAAAGCTAGTGGCCGCCGTCAGGACTCGCACCTAGGACCTCCCGGCCAGAGGCGCTGCAGTGACATCAGTTGATGCGCTGAGCTACCGCTCCCGGTGTGTACGGACGGACGTACGTACGTACGGACGAGAAAGTAAGACATTATATTTTGATCTCCAGATTCGTGTTTGAGACCACTGCACCGCCGTGAGCCCTCTTCCTTGTCCTTTCATCGCCGCCGGAGGTCGCGGGTCGTACCCCGCCAGCGCCAAGTCGAGCGCGACTTCGATAGTGGCTTGCAGCTCCTGACCTCGCTCCTTTCGCCGCCACCGGGCCCGGCGCCTCAACGTCGCACCCTATATTAAATAAATCTCCCTTCCCGAGGCATCGGATCGTTGCGGAAACGAACTCGGTGGCGCCGACGCCATTTTTTCTGTCGGCGGTCGCTGTTTTCGAAAACCTATACAGCGTCGAGCGGTATTCGATGTTTCTCGATGAATCTGAAGGGATCGGAGAAATACGCGATATAGACTCGATTACGGACTGCGCTTGATTTATCCTTGCATCTGTCTTCTGTTTATTCTCGGTGAATCAGATTTTATTACGCGTTCATTTTGTGTCGTACGGTTAAAACCAATGCCACTTTTGGCAGGTGAATGGCTTATTTAGTGTGAGAGAAACCTCGAATTTGATATGCATAATAACGGTCTTCATTATTTTGCAATATAAAAGAGACATTACAATTTCAATGCGAATTCACGTATTCTTAACCAATTAATAAAGTTATGTAAACTTATGGCGACTAAATAAGTCAAATTTACGTTTACTCTAGTTTATTCTCTCCCTCCTAGTAAACCACAAGCATAGAGCAGGTAAGAACATTTTAAAAGAAGATTCAAAGAGTCGCAGGTTATGAATGCCTTGTACACGGGCGTATAGATCTGGCCATGCAGCATTCTGCAGATATCTAGCATTCCAGTTTTTTAAAGTCGGAAGTTTTATTTGGCCGTTGAAAATGTCTACAGAGGTTTATAATTGGTCCATTGTAAATGTGTGTAGAGGCGCTACTAAATTACTTTGTAATTCAAAGGAAATAAAGTAGGATATAATGATGATATAACACAATGAAATATAATGTGTTACCTAGGAATACCTTTTTGTTGAATTTCAAAATACTTGATTTTAAAAATCCCTCTTCGTCTCTTAAGAAATTGCAATGTTTGAATGAGTTCATTGTTGTTTTTATAAAAGAGTTCTATAAAACGCATTCAAAAATATTTCTTAGAACGTATGAAAAAATATTAAATATTAGTATCTATAATTTTATTTTCTCTGACCTCACAATTTTATGAGAATGTAAAGTCACCGTCTAGTCATTGTTTGCACTACTTTTAACCTTGTTGGATAACAGTCCAGTTTCAACTCGTTGTTTTATTTAGAAACGCTGATGTTTTATTTTACGTCTGAGAATTAAGGAACTTCTATAAGTAGCTCACATTCTTAATAAACCCGGCCCGAATTGCGTATTTAACACGAAAATTATTATTATTATTATTATTATTATTATTATTATTATTATTATTATTATTATTATTATTATTATTATTCATCTTTCAACTATTAATATTTAAATTGTCGGGAAGGGATTCTGAAACTCAAGAAAGCCTGCGCAGATGATTTTCTTCCCCATACGTCACATACAGTTTTTGACTGTTTTTGACTAAATAAATAAATAAAATCCGTACTTGCTTCACAACGTCATTTGCGAGAAGATGGACTCCGTCGGCAGAGAATCCTTCATGCCAGAGTTCAGTAATTTCCGCGCCATTGCGTTATCTGAAGGGATAACGAAGGTTGTCTCAGAGTAGATGATAGTAACGGTATCGGAGATGATGTTGATGGTATCGGTGATATCAGTATGTTTGATAACGTTGGCGATTAAGGTGTCCAAGCCAGTGTCTTTGCACTTGAAGGTGACAATGATGTTGACGATGTTGGTGTCGGCACGATGACGATACCTTTGTCACTGATGAAGTCCACGTCTGTACGTGTGATGTTAACGTTGACGATGTCAATAGCGAGGACATAAACATCAGTAGCAATGTGGTTGGTTGTTACAGTAATGTTGGCTGTGGATGGGAAGACGAAGGGAATAGTTATGGGACGGCGATTTCGACAACGGCCGCAGTGGTGGTGGTGTTTACGTGGGTGGCGAGTTTTATGTCAATTCTGGTGGCAACGATGTTGCTAAAAGTGACGACAACAGCTTTAGTAGTCATGAATTTAATATTGCGGTGCCAGAAGAGTTACTGATGATTGTGACGAGGTATGGTTGGGCGGTGGTCTCTTTCGCAAAACAGATTGGGTTGTTGATCTATGACTATGTCATAAGCAAATGTAATTACTTTGAGCTTTGAGAGTAACGGTAGAGGAAGACGCAGACTGTATATGGACACACACAACCATCCATCGCCCGGGCGGGATTCGAACCCGCGACTCTTCAGGCACAAGGCAGCATGGCTCTCAGCCTTAGCGACCTCGGCTCCCCAGTCCATCAGATGTCACTGTAGATCCTCTCACCGGGAAATCCTAGGTTCGAGTCCCGACGCCCGGCAGGATTTTCGACACTAGCTTTTCAGCTAGATCGAATTCAGTTGCTGTCGGGAGGAGAATTCTAGCGGCCGGCTGCTCTGATCGGTCGTTTTCCGTGGTTTCTCCGAACAACACCAGGCGAAGGCCGGAGCAGTACCCTAACAAACAGGCCACGGACCGCGCGCAATCCTTCCTTCCTCTACCTTGTTCTATCCTCACTCCCTTACACGCACACATACACTAACATGCACTACACTACCACGTATGCTAGGAGACCGGTCGGGGATTTAAAACTCTGTTGGGGCGGTGCCACGTGGGTGGGAGATACCTGGTCAGGGAAAATCCCGCTAATCACCTATAGGTCGGCGCCGGATCTCGCCATCAATTGGGGGAAGATCACCGCCCCCTCTTGAGGGGAACGGGACTATTGACCTCAGTAGTTGATTTGCCGGGATCATTAATCAATCAATCGGTTACCCAGACCGACGACGGTTACATTGTTGATGATGACTGCGGTCATTCTGGCGGCAACGGTGTCGCTGCCAGTGGCGATGAAGTGCAGGTTGCGGGTGCCTGTGACGGGGTTACGGTCGCCCCGCGCCGTCGTGTTTGCCGAGCCGGAGCTCGCGCGCGGCGCCGAGTTTGCCTTCGCGCTGAGGTGGCGAGACTTCGTCAGCGGCAAACAAACGCAAACTCTGGAGATGTTAGTCGCCTCGCGGCGGCGACGTTGACTCGCGCGCTCTGCGCTACGACTGGTTCTTCGAGGGAAGCTCCCTGGCCGAGGTGCGCGCTCGCGGAACGGCTGGGGGGGGCGAGGCTGGGCTGGGCTGCGCTGCGCGACGAGAGACTGGGCCCGGGCCCAGGGCGGAGTAGGGCGGAGTAGGGCGGAGTAGGGCGGAGTAGGGCGGAGTAGGGCGGAGTAGGGCGGAGTAGGGCGGAGTAGGGCGGAGTAGGGCGGAGGAGGGCGGAGTAGGGCGGAGTAGGGCGGAGTAGGGCGGAGTAGGGCGGAGTAGGGCGGAGTAGGGCGGAGTAGGGCGGAGTAGGGCGGAGTAGGGCGGAGTAGGGCGGAGTAGGGCGGAGTAGGGCGGAGTAGGGCGGAGTAGGGCGGAGTAGGGCGGAGTAGGGCGGAGCAGGGCGGAGTAGGGCGGAGTAGGCGGAGTAGGGCGGAGTAGGGCGGAGTAGGGCGGAGTAGGGCGAGTAGGGCGGAGTAGGGCGGAGAAGGAGTAGGGCGGAGGAGGGGGAGCAGGAAGTATAGGGCGGAGTAGGGCGGAGTAGGGCGGAGTAGGGCGGAGTAGGGCGGAGTAGGGCGGAAGTAGGGCGGAGTAGGGCGGAGTAGGGCGGAGTAGGGCGGAGTAGGGCGGAGTAGGGCGGAGTAGGGCGGAGTAGGGCGAGTAGGGCGGAGTAGGGCGGAGTAGGGCGGAGTAGGGCGGAGTAGGGGCGGAGGGCGGAGTAGGGCGGAGTAGGGCGGAGGAGGGCGGAGGAGGGCGGAGGAGGGCGGAGGAGGGCGGAGGAGGGCGGAGGAGGGCGGAGGAGGGCGGAGGAGGGCGGAGGAGGGCGGCGGAGGGCGGAGGAGGGCGGAGGAGGGCGGAGGAGGGCGGAGGAGGGCGGAGGAGGGCGGAGGAGGGCGGAGGAGGGCGGAGGAGGGCTTATACACGCCACCCTCTGCTCTGCTTTTCTTCCTAACCCCCGTGAGCAGGACTCCCGAGAAAATATCCAGACCACGTGGTAAAGAAAGTGGGCGTCATAATTTTTTCTTGAGACATGTATGTGTGTTTATTAATGAGTTCAATCAGTTGTGATGATATATTTAGGTAAGGTCTCGCGCTTGAATGTTCACAACGCCTCTTAATCTGTTTTCCCAAATTCCCCTTTCGCAATTTCTCAAATTCGCAGTAAGCCGGAACCTGATATATTACTCATTGAGCCCCGCGTGTGACATTGTTTTAAATATATAGTACCTTGAAAACCAACAATAGGTTAAGTACGATAAAAATTCAATGCAGTAAATAAATGTTCAAATTGTAGTACAAATTATGGGCCCGTTGATCTCCATGGCCCCCTTTTAAAATTCATGAGCCCTTGAACAATGAATGGGCTCCTCCCTATTTTCTCAGAATTGTCAATGATTGATAACTGTCAATGAGTAATTGACTTTGGATATTCAGGAATATGCCTATTTTATTCAAATATATTTAAAGGAATTTAATATTTTGTGATCAGACTTTGTTGACCAGCCCCTTGATATTTTATTTCCTTTGAAGATACTGTAAAAGAGAGATAATCATATCACAGAACAATTACCATAAAAATTACTTGTTGAAAAACTGATAATGTAACAGGTGAAAGAACGAACACCATAATGATTCTTTGAAATCTGTAGAGTCGTATAATTCTTCTCAGTGCTTGATTATACACGAATCAGTTCACTCTGAGAGAGATTGTAATGAAACATCGTGTCCTTAATGTTCTGTTAGCCATTTTCCACCCTCGAGTACTTACCCCCCAGCTTCCAATACCTTCAACGTCGCAGTGGTCCTTCGGTACTTTGACTCCCACCCTCCTGTCGCTGCAGCTCATAGCGACATTCGGAACATTTTTAACAGCTAGGGAAGTACGGCGGCGGGCATATGGCACATACGTTGCAGTTCATCGATCCTGAATCTACATCTTTCATCTGCCCTCTAACCTCTATGCGCCCTAACAGACTTTCGTTTGCACAGGGAATGGAAAGGGAAAGAAATGTAATTTTGCTAGGGGATTAATGGTGGTTTGGAAAATTTCTCAACAATGTTAATACACACAAACCAAACGTAAAAAGTGTTATGACTTTTAAGAAGAAAATCATATTTCCTTTTCTTTCATTTCCTTTTTTTTCTTTCTGTTTCATGTTTTAGTGTCAATTTATATGGAACACGCTGCTACTCGTTTTTCATGTGTTATCTAGTGAAACTAATGACATTCATAATTTATTATGATTGACCCTCACTTTCAAGCAATGTGAACTTTTTTAGTTCCACATGTTACTTCAAACTTACTGCGAACATTTGAAAAACTCGATGCGTTTCCTGTTATACGAGAATAATTTTAGTCAATCGTGGCATGAAACAATACATATTTCAGAAAAAAACTCGAATACATAATAGAACTTGCACAAAGAATAAATGTATTCAGCAATAACATGAAAATCTCTTTAATTGTTATCATATATTTCTGTTAATGAGCATTAAGAGTTATCTATTTCTTCTTGACATTTTTCGTTTAAAAAATCATGATGTTTGCTGCAGAGTAACTAAAGAAGAGTATACTACTTCCATGGATATTTTCAGACGTTTTTGAATGATGTGGTAAACGAACAATGTGAACGTCGAAGAGAAATGAAGGTATGTTTTCACCGTGACAAGCACAGTACGTTTAAATGCTGTTACATAACAAGAACATTTGTTCTAGTGAAATGTACTCATCTATACTGGATTGCAACGTTTCATTAAATTCCCATGTGTGTCAATACCGTTTGTTTTCACACTTTGGCTCTATCACGTTTGCTGTCTGCGTACTTTTGGCATTGATCATCAGAACGACTTCACGCGCGCCATTTGTCGAGTGATTTTGTCATCTAAATCATATTTGAAAATCGTAAATAAAATACTGGTTAATTCGAAAGCAAAATTTCACTGTTTGTTAGTTAACACATTGAAATTATAAATAACGGACATTATTAATAACGTATCAACAAGAATTAGATCAGCCATTTTTATATTAAGAATTTGAAATCTTACTATACAACGTAGATAAAGACGATATCTGCTTGAAATGTACGCGATTTTATACAATTAAAGATTACACATGGTGTAAAAAAGGCTTATGATTTTTATTTCAATTATATTAATGAATAAATTGTCATTTATATTGACTAACTATAGGAGACAAATAATTATTGAAACAAGATTTGCAGTTCTGAGTCGATATATTGAGCAAATTATAAGATGGCTCATTGAATTAGTTCTGGAGCTTCACTATCTGCGCACATTTTGCATTGATCTGTCTTTTTGATTGTTGCAAGAGAAATAGGGAGAGAGAAGGGTTTCGTTTGCTATTTCGTTATCAATACTATCAAACCAATTCTGTATTTCGTTGTCTAAACAAATGTTTCCTATTTCACAGTTGCGAAAGTTTGTATGTTTCAAATGTGGCCAATCACGCACGTTGATACCTGTATTCATCTGTGTATAGTATGCGGGGGTATGTGTTCTGAGTCTGAAGTCACCGTGCGTAAATTTTACTTCTCTCCCAGCATCACTTACAATTCTTGTGTTTTTGAAAATATTTCTTATTTATTTATCATAAAATGGACTAAAACGTATGTGACGAATAGGTGCAGAAGTATAATATATACGATAACTAATTGACAATGAATATTCCTTCTGGTTAATATCCATTACCTATTGCCTTTATGGTGATGAAACATTAAATAATGTTTCCCCATCAATTAATGAGCAATTATTAGTATATGAATTTAAGAATATTTACTCTGACTTTAAGCTTATGTTTCTTTTGGTGACGTCGGTAGCAAATTAAACGCTTTCTTCGGTATTATGCCAATTTTATTTCTTATGTATACATTGAGAAAAGAATTATAATTATTCTCATCTTGAATGGGTTAATATCTTTAACCATTGATTTCAATGTTGCTTATTAATGTGGATGCATTTGTGATACATCTCATTTTAATGAGTAATTCACTTATGAACTTGGTACTATTGTAGGTCCTTTCGTTTTACTGACTACCTAGGCAAAGCTGAATATTTTCGCTAGTAAGTAAATAAAACAATTGTTTGGAGCGTTTCACTTACAGATCAATGTATTAATATTCGAGGTGAACATTCATATTTCTTTAAGAACGTTAGACATTCGCGAGCGAAGGAATTCTCCCACAACGATCCGCCATTTTGATCATTCCTCGCCTGCCCGCGCAGTGGCTCTTCCGGAGGAAGTCTCGGAAGAGTTAACTGCGTTATCCGCGTCCATACATCAGCAGTTAACGCCGCGTCGCATACAGCCAGATACGCGTGTGGTGTGCAGGGGGCCGTGGAGAAGGAAGGGGGGCGAGGAGAGGGAGAGGGGCCGGGGGGGGGGGGGTAGCAGACTCCGCATAAGCGACACTCGAAGAGACGCCGCATATGGCATATTTATACTGCAGAGGGGGTCGCGCATCGCTTTCATGCATTTAAACTGCCTTAAAGAATACAGCGCCTGTTGGGCCGGCTGGAGTGGTGGAGGAGGTGGTAGCAATGGTCGTGGTGATGGTCAAGGACGTGGTGTAGGCGCGGGTGGTGGTGGTGGTTGTGGTTGTTGTTGTTGTGGTGGTGGTGGTGCTGATTGTTGTGGTGGTGGTGGTGCTGATTGTTGTGGTGGGATTGGGGCTGATTGTTGTGGTGGTGGTGATGCTGATTGTTGTTGTTGTTGTTGTTGTGGTGGTGGTGGTGGTGGTGGTGGCTGTTGTGGTGGTGGTGGTGGTGGCTGTTGTTGTTGTTGGGTGGTGGTGGTGGTGGTGGGGGTGGTGATGCTAATTGTTGTGGTGGTGGTGATGCTAATTGTTGTGGTGGTGGTGGCTGTTGTTGTTGTGGTGGTGGTGGTGCCTGTTGTTGCGGTGGTGGTGGTGCCTGTTGTTGTGGTGGTGGCTGTTGTTGTGGTGGTGGTGGTGGTGGCTGTTGTTGTGGTGGTGGTGGTGGCTGTTGTTGTGGTGGTGGTGGTTGTGGCTGTGGCTGTCGTGATGATGGTGGTTGTGGTATACTAATGGTTGGTGCAGTGACGATGAGAGAAAAATTGTGCAATTGTAAATGTGACGAGTGATAGTTGAGGTTGAGTGTTGTCGGAGGAGTAATCAGAGGAGGTAATAATGGCGATGATAAGTGTCTAGGAGGTGACTCCATTGGCGAGAGTTGAACCTCATAATTATGATTGTGGTGCTGTGTGCATGGTTTTCGTGGCTTTGTATTGTTACGATGGTGGTGCTGGTAGTGAGTTGTACGAATTAGCCGTTTCGATGCCAGAGGGTGGTGGTGAAGGCAATTGCGTCGTGGAGTAGTGGTGACTACAGTCAGATATTCCGGGGCTGTACCTCCTCTATCCTCTCTTACTATACACTTCCTCCTCCGCGTTAACCCCTTTTCCTAATTGGATAATCATAGGACGTTCACGTCCCGACCTTTTAATTGTACGACTCCTTTTACGACGAGATTACCAGCACAAACAAGGAGACTGTTCTTCCAGAATCGCCATTCGCTTTCCTTGCCAACAGGATTGCATTATTTCCGCTTGTTTCAAAATGTGGCTGGTTTGTACGAGTAAACGCTCTATTTACGCCTATCTGATACAGAGGCTGTGCCACAAAATTCATTTTTCTCTGTAATAATTTCTGATCTAAAACTGTAGAATTTGATGAGGATGAATTGAGGTAGAATAGAAAAGAAGATTGTAGGATAAACCTTATAAAACAGCCTGTACATAATAGGAGAAAAGATATTCAGAAAATTACTTAATGAAGTTCATAAAACATTAAGAAAATGTTATTGTAAGTGTTGGAAACTGTCTTTTCACAACAAAAAATCGAAAATGAGAGTTATGATATGTAGAAAGAAGGAACAGAAAGGATGAGACTAATGGACAATAGTGAGTAAGCAAAGAGAGAAAAGAAAGATTCTTAGTGTCCGGATTTAATTACAAGAAAAATTTGTGAGTAAAATTTATTATCGCATTTGTAAGTAAAATTTCTGCAAATAATGTTTAAGGAAATTTCTCGAAAACTCAAATTTATTTATCGTTTGACACTATGAGCGGGAAGACAGCCCTTAGGCAGTTGTTCCGCACTTGTGTTTTCCTTGGAAGGGTGATGCAGTCTTGCCCTTGGAAGCCTATCCCGACGCGGGTGTGGAGACCTTTTTTTAGCAGGCGCACCTCGCGGGCGGTTCCCTAATACGCCTGGGATTTGACTCTCACTTTCTCCGCCAGATCTCGGGCTCAGTTAACTATATCCGATTTGTCCCAGTTAGCTATATCCGAACTGCCTGGTTGGGAGAAAGTGAGATCTCGTTAGGGCGGGATGTTGTCGGAGGAATTTATCCCGGGCATCCGCCAGGGTTCTTTTTCATGCCACAAGCGTGCCACGGCCACTGGGGATTTTCCGCCCTTCAAAACAATCCACGCACCTCGGCCAGGATCGAACCCGTTCCGGTTGGTTTGGTTGAGAGTTCAGAGGCCAGTAAGCTAACCCTCACCCCCCCCCCCGAGGAGCACCCAAAATCCAACAATTTTTTGTTGATAATGAGCTTAAATATGCGGATTTCCAGAATCGCTCCAACGACATTTTCTAAAAAATTTGCTTTTTCAATTAAATTGGCATATAGAACCAGATTTTACTCTTCAACAATGTTCTTGGTCATATTTCAGTTTTCAAGTAGGGAACCGAACAATTGAGAAAATGACATTTAAGCACCAATAGATGATATCTGAAAGAGTGTGGGGCAACATTGAAAAAAATAGCCTTAATTTATGAGAAAAGTTAACTAGTACGAGAAAGTCTGTGCCATTCTGTAGTTTCACTAATTACATTTTCCATTAATTACTTTCACACTAGTTACTTTCTCGTAAGAAGAAAAATTATTGTAATTGTGCGCCGGGAAACGGCGAATTTTCGGGAGAAAAACTATAATTGTCGCATTCTAGCAACGAAAAAGAGGATACATCTTATTTCAAAATGTAGTAAATTATTTCCTCTAACATTTGTGTAGTCAAAATCCATGTTTTGTTGGTCCTCGATACCAAAAAATCATTTGACGGCAAAACGTTCGTCTATCCGTCCGTCTGTCTGTCTCGATTTTCTGTTTGGTTTGTCTGTCTGGTGTCTGTCTCGACTGTGTGGTCTGTCGGTCTAGTGTGTTCTGTTTGTCCGTCCTTCCGTCCATCCGTCTCTCCATCCATCTGTGGTGAACGCTAGCGCCTAAACCGTCAGCCGATTGTCTCCAAAATTGATATTTCCCGATCGATCTGAAACAATTCGACGCCCTGCAAGTTTGAGACCAATTTTTTGAGGTCATGGGGATACTGTTAGCTTCGAAAAGTTTGTGTCGAAGAGAAAAATGTTATTTGTGGGTTTCAGGTGTGTTTTTGTTTTGTTTTTGTAATATCGGAAAATACGTGAGAATAAGTTCAGAGTAAAAGTCAAGTGAGCTACTGATGCAAGTGGAAGACATTGACGAAAGGGTTTGAGGCAAAAAGACAATTTGCATTTAGTGTAAAATTGTGTAATTATGTACAATATCATTTTGAGTAATTTCATATAAAAGCAATTTCTTATGATGTAAAGTGAAAGCCAACTTTTCACCCTGCCGAAGTAGGAGGGCGTTGCACTTAAATGGTTTTTAGGGTTTTTGTGGGCTCAGTAAAAAAAATAATGTTCATATTTAGCTCATAGGTTATTTCTACACAAGTACAAAAGTTCTTATACTATAAATTACTTTATTTTTTATAAATAAAAGATGTAGTTAGCGTAATTTTGTGTTTTCGAATTTACCAATTGGAATTTCCAGCGCTTCTTTGGCTAGCCGTCAGGAAATATCAGAATTGTACGCGACAAAATCCCCGAAAGACAAAAGTCAAACGGGAAGAAAATAAATTTTAAAACGAAATATCAGAATGGAATGCGACCAGACATTGGCCAGTTGGATATTGTGAGAATTCCTTCTTTTTGATAGGTCTCATTAACTCATTTCTCATTGATCATGTGCTCATGTCTCATTGATAGGTCTCATGTTATAGCTCTATGGAACACAATTTTAGTAGTAGAATTTGTATTGATATATTAGCTTTAAAAGAATTAATTTTCTTACCACAGGGTCAACGATTTGTAATGATTTGAGAAAGAATTACTATGCAAATACATGTTTTCATTTAAGCTTTGTAGAGCTTCCAAACTTTGTAAATATTTCTTTCTTGACGAACTCGTTTCAAAAATACACACTTTCCCCTACTTTTTGTGTTTTAGTAGAGTTTTCAAGAAATTCATGCATGATGCTTGTTTCAACTTTGTTTTCAATTTACTGTTAAAATTGTGTGTGATGAGAGTGTACTAAGAGGAGACGTGCATGCTATGCAAGTTTTTTTTAAAATATGGGATCGCTAAGCTAACTCATAGACAATTTCAATTCTGAATACAGATGGAAATGAGTATTTTTGGTAAGACTTAATAAGAAAATATTCGCCATGCGTATATGCCAAACGAATCGTTCATTGTAGCTACAAGATCGCCGCGCTGGTCGTCCCGGTGGCCGAGATCGCTAAGGCAGTAATGTCGTAGTGATCTCGGACTGAAGGGTTGCGGGTTCAAGTCCCGCCTCGGGCATGGTTGTATTTGCGTTCGTCCTTTCAACCCCTTATCATCACCATTTCGTTTCATCTTCATAATTACTATACCGTTAACTCCAATAGTGGTCGCTAATGGCCTAGATGTTGATGCGACCTTAAATAACAAACAGAAAACAAAACAAACAAAAATGCTGGAAACAACAGACTGTAGCAAAAGCACCCACTTCCCCCTCCACCGCCGTTGTGTCCTGTTAAAAAGTTAAGTTTTTTAAGGTTAAAATACGCATTTAATAGTCAAATTTGTGTTGATATATTAGCTTTAAAAGAATTCATTTTCCCATCTAATGCTCTACGATTTGTAATGGGCTTTACAAGTGATAAACTGAGATGTGTTAATATGGAGAGAAATCGCGGTATTATAATATTAAGTAAAGGTTAAGTGATACAAAGTACGTAGCATCTCTAGTTTTATCTGTAAAAATGATGCTATTAATGTTTGGAATAATATTAACAATTAAATAAGTATTATATTTTAAAATTTTGAATTTAAGAGGAGAGTTTTGTCTGGGACTGAAACATTGCAACAGAAACCTACGTTGTAAAATTTGAATTATGGTGTAATAAAGTTTAATGGAGTGATAAGAGTTGCAAGTTCAAAATACTATTATATATAATGACATTACCGTATTCAACAAGTTCTCGGTTTGTAATAAAGTAACGTAACTCGATAACGATGTTCAGTTTAATAACATTTCGTTGCACTAAGGGAATATTAAAATGTTACCAGTAATTGTGTTATATTAAGATATTATTTTGTTCACTCAGTACGTTTAATTGTGTATATTCACTTCAACGGTGATTGTACTGCATTACGCCTCGGAAATCGAATTAGTTTGAGAGCGCGCAACTATTTACTAATCGGCTTCGAAAAAGATACACAATAACCATCTCCCTTTAACTTCATCTCCTATATCTCTAGAGAATATAAAGCTATTTCTAAATGTGACCTACAAGGTGTGAATAAAAGATTAGAAACATATTCACCAAAACGAAATTATGTTAATTAAATCTTCAATAAATAAATTGTATAAGTAATAAAGGGCAATTCGAAATAATATTTAACTGTTTTTCACGATGTAAGCTATTTTTTGATAAAAAAATAAAGAAATGTAAAAATAAATCTTTAAATCCGAAGTAAAGATAAAATTATATTTTTTCGATGATGATATCTCATGCCTGAAATGATAATGAAATCTCATTCATTTATATTGTGTATATGTTTGGAACGAGTATTTAGCGTGTGTAATATTTAATCACTTAATAAAACCAACAGATTTCTTTATCTTTGTTTTTTTGCAATTTTTTTGTACAGAAATATTGAAAATTGTTTGAGCAGGAGTGGAAATGTTATTCAACAGTAGCATTCTTTTTGAGAGCAAGCAAATGGAAGATGGTTTTCAATTTTGCACATTATTTGACAGATATTACAAAGGAAGACTTAAAATCAAGAAGCCTTTCTTTTACGTAGTGTGTGTGTGTGTGTGAAAGGACCCTCATTGTTGGTTGAAAAGAGTTATAAATTTATCAAATTTGCTTTAAAAATAGTTTTTCGACGTTCGTATCTCAAATATGTATTGCAATATTACTAGTCTTCCCTCGTTATTATTCTTTACTGTTATAAACTTAAGTGCCATAAATGTTCGGTCGTCAATATCTTACGTCTGCTAGTTGTGTTTAGACTTATAAAAATCTACATCAAATCCATTCCGTTCATATAGGGTAGAAAAACATCGCTCATAAAAGATTTTCGGCTGATAAATGCATTATAATGAGAAATGATTTGGAAACATTCTTTTTCATTGAAAACGCATAATTATGAGTGTACATCGCCCAACAATACTGTGTTGTGTTATTTATTGTTGTAACATCAGATTTGTGCTACTTCTGATGCTGTTTAAATTACAAACTAAACATAATATATAACGTATTATTCTCACAATTATAACACTTTCATACTAAACTAAAAATAGTAATGTTCAGTCATTATCTACTAGCTCAGATTTCTGTGCATCTATTTGCCTACGAGCAACTAAACAGTCAATATTAATTTCGTTTCTTCTCATTTGAATTATTGTAGTGATGGGCCTTGTACATTTAATAAACTGTCTTTAGAGGTTTGTAACTTCCCTTGCGCTGGCTTCCGCACTCTCATCCGACGAAAAATTTCATCCAATAACAATTTCTTCCATCGCGTTCCCCATCCCTTGATCTCGGCGGCGACTCTGTATCCCCACTCAAATTCTAAAAAATATCATTAAATTAAAATGTTTCTAGATTAAAAATTTAAATGTCTACCATACTTTGATATCTCTAGCATGAAATGTACATTGTTTCAGTCAAGGTCATTATTTTTTTTACATTTGAAGTTCAACAAAAATCAACAAAAACTCGGGGTTCATCACAACACGTCCGCTTCACCTGCCTAAGTTCTGTTCACTTTTGTTTGTTCTAACAACAATACATCTCGTGTATCCGTCCACTGTTTTATAAGATACGAAGATCTCTTCCAAATGTTTTCCTTTGTTATTTTTACGCCAACTATTACATTTTATGTGAGCGCTGCTGCATCTTTGGCGCTCTTGGTCAGATTTTGCCTTATTCACCGTCACGTATTAAATAAACGTTTTTATATCACCAATGTAACTACGTCTTTCCTTCATTTAATATCTTCTAATACCTTTCTGCTTTGTCTTCCAAGTGTTTTTCTGTATTATTGTTTGTTGCTTTTCACAGATTAATCGTACAATACCGCAAAGACAAATTGCAAATGACACTGACCAAAAAGTAGACATTTTATGTATTTACCCAAAAAGAACAAAACAATAGTTCCTTCTAAGGCTTCACAATAGCCCTTCTTATGTTTTGGGAGAGCAGTAAAGTGAAATTTTAGTCGCCGCGCGTAGAACCAATTTAACGTCCAACGGTTTTTCTTTCCTGGCAGGTAACAGTTACGTTGTATGCACATACAAGCTTTATAACTTTGTCACAAGCCATAAATGTGTCAACAACAATTTGTCACCTGCTTGGCTTTATTCACATGCTTTTATTAGTTCATTGCATTGACACCTCGTCAGCTGATCTCGTCTGCACACGTTTGGTGCACGTGTGTCAGCATTGTAGCCGGCTAAGGTTTTCAATAATGCACCGTTTTTGTATGAGGAATAACAACTCTTGACAATAGGCGAAAAGTACTCTCTGCCCCCACCGGTAGCGGTAGCTCAGTGCATCAACTGGAACAACAACGCTGGCGCCTGCAGCAGTTCTGGTTACACCTCCTACGGCGCACAGTGGGTCAGAATCTTAAAAACGTGGCCAAAAAGGGAAAAAAAGAAGTTTTTAAATGGGTATTTTTGACTATCAGGTTGGCTACAGTAATGTTGGGACTATTGAATGCCGGGTGTTCGGATGATCAGCTATTCGTTTTGGCCGTTATATTTCAGGTCGAACGTGGCAGTTCTTTGTTAGCGGTGCGTGCTGCAGGTCAGGCTGTAAAACAGGCTTGACGTTGAAGTTAAATATTTTTGTTCAGCACAAGTGAAGTGAATATTGTTAATATGGAAGGTGTTGCAGGAGGTATGTACTATTTAAAAAGCATATGCATCGTTATTAAATCATTAATTTAACATGTTTTTTTTAATTAACAAAATATCGGAAAATGCATGAATATTTTGTAAAATGTGCTTATAAAACCATGGATAAGTTACGAATTCCACGACATTCCGCTTTCTTTCAAATTCTGTCCGCAAGAAGCAATATTTTTCTTTGTAAATTGACTTTCAAATCCAGCTACTAGTAACAACTCCGGCTTCGAGCCACGTTTTAGCAGTAGCTGCATAATTTTGTTATTAAGACATCTTGATAAATAACAATAAAATGAATTTATTTTGAACTACATTTAAAAATGTTTATTTATAATCGATGCGTAGAAGCATTATAAAGAATCTAATACGTAGAAAAGGACGGAAAGATCACTTTCTCTGTCACAGTGGGATGAATAACTTAGAAAAGGACAGAGGTAGACGCACCGCGACTGGTATTCCGTTCTTCAAGAAATGACTGGATTCCGGACTTCAAGAAATGACTGGATGACGTTTCTTCGAAAACACAGCAACATCAACTTTGAAAACTGGAGTTTCCGAAGAATTAATCCATCGTTTCCACATTATTTTACAAGCGATTTCCAGTGAACGTCAAATCGATGTGGAAAAGTTCCGAGCTTATGCCATAGCAACTGCCAGACACTACGTCAACGAATATTCCTGGTACAACATGCCAACAGCAGTCCATAGGCTCTTGATCCACGGACCAGACATGATTTCTTCGGCCATTTTACCAATCGGTCAACTATCGGAGGATGCTCAAGAATCAACTAATAAATTAATAAAACAATACCGCCAAAGTTTTTCCCGGAAGTTTTCGAGCGTTAAGACTATGGAAGACGTTTTTAGGAGATTGTTGGCAACCACGGATCCCTACATTTCGTTTCTACGGAAACCATCTCCAAAGAAACTAAAAAGTTTGTCTCCTGAAGCTGTTGCCCTCTTAGTTCCTGTGGCAGAAGATTATGGAGATTCTGATACAGATGATGAAGAGGAAGTTTTCGATGATGACGAAGCTTCAGTAGCAGAAGAAGAAATAGAAGAATCCGATGAAGATGCAGTAACAGAAGAAGAAATAGAAGAATCCGATGAAGATGCAGTAACAGAAGAAGAAAGAATAGAATCTGATGAAGGTGAAACAGAAGAAGAAGAAGCAAACGACAACTGATAATTATAAGTACTGTTTGTAATTGTAATGGTTGTAAGTAATTGTAACGTTTTACATCATCCTATATCCTTTATTCGGTTCTTCATCGAATATTTTCATTTTTTAAGATATTTTTTTCAACTCTTATGCTATTACAATATTTTTGTATAAATAAAAAGATCTATGACTGTTTATCCGCCATTTTGGACACAATTTTATATTTTTAAATTTTGATACTCATAATCTTTATCACCAACATCTATAATTACCAAAATAAAAATTGTATATGAATGAAATTATTTTTATGAATTTTTGTCCGCCATCTTGGATTTACCATTTGGTATTTTTTAACATTTAAAGTCATATTCTTCATCAGTAACTTCGAGAAGTCCCAGAATATAATTTTCATATGAATAAAATTAATTTTACCAATTTTTGGTCCGCCATTTTGAATCCGCCATTTTGTTTTTCAATTTTTGATATCATATTCCTAATCAGCATCTTCGATAAGTTTTATATACTAACTTTGGTACGAATTTGACAGCTTTTTATATTTTGGCCACCTTTTTGGGATTCTGGCCCACT